>ML664161.1:40480887-40533349 GCA_007570785.1 Antilocapra americana | reverse complement strand
AAAACAAATTATAGGAGAACTGTGTGGAGTGAAATGAAGGAGGGAGAAAAACAAACACTCGGGGAGCGGTATTTCTCATCCAATTGTCACTCACTCAACAGAAAGTTTCCATTCTCGCCACTGCATAGAGGAGACTGCTAATGCTGAGAAAAATTTAGTCATCTGCTCAAATTTCTGCTTTCTACTTGTCTATGAATCTGTGACTACCTGAAATCAATAGTTTGTACATTTTATTCTCATTGTTTATATTAAAAAAAAAAGAAAGAGATAAAGAAACAAAGATGTTAACTGCCAGTTGACCTGAGTCTCTGTTGCTGATGAGGCCCAGACAGAGGGGATTTTTGAAGAGCAGGGTGGGAGGAGGCTAAAAATCTTGCCAAGGGCTGTGTTTCAAAGGCTGTGGCTCCAATCCTTAAGCCTGGAAGGTGTTGGAGGCAGGGAGCCAGGCCCAGAGCAGCTGTTATTCTAGACAGTTGTTAGTCTGGCGACACAGGCCTGCTGTTCTCTTGGCATGGTTAAAGACAAAAAGCAAAATATTGGGTCTGACATGTAGACAGAGAGCATTGGTGGAAAAACTGGAGAAACTCCTCACATGAGGTTGGTTAAAAATCAGAGGAGCTTGCCCAATGACCTGCTCTGGATTTTCAGACACTAGGATAGACTCTTGTCTGATTTACACAAGTTCAGTATGCTTCTTAGCTTGTATTTTAAAATATAAAATAACAGTCATACTTCAAACTGTCCACGTGAAATACAGACCATCTTTATTCGGTGATGTACACCGCTTGGGTCATTGTGGTGAGAAGATTCTTTATCACATCATTCTCATACAGTCAACTCTTTTAGGAGAACTTGGGAGATGGAGAAGGGGCATCAGATAGCTTTACTTTCATGGAACCCTATTTTCATGAAAGTCAAGTTATTTTCAGTTAAAGATCACTGCTGAGAGGAAAGAAAAATCAAATGAGTGGAAGAGTTATAAGTCTGTCTTTAAAATTGAGTTCATAATAAATTTTCATTTCTAGTTGAATAAGTAGTTTATGCATAATTACTTAACCTATAGGAATGTGAATTTAAAAGTTAACTCATTCATTCAAAAGTTCCTTCAACAGCTGTTGTTTGAGCATCTACTCTGGGCTAAAAACTATTCTTGGCTCTGACTATAGACTTGCATGGCAAAGGCTGCTGGCTGATTCCTGAACCCATTTCCTCTTCTTGGGAACACAATCAGACTACAATTTCTAGACTTTGGAGTTAGGTTTGGATATTACTGAGTACTCATCAACAGAATGTAAGAGAAAATGTTACTTCTGCCCCTGCCATGTGTGATTCTCCATGAGAATTTTTCACCAACTATAGTGACTTTGGGAACTACATGGAAGATGGTGGAACCACACTAAAGAAGGTGGCAGAATCACTGCCTAGAGAAGAGCAGTAAGAAAACTGGTTTTAGAGTTGAGGTGAGCTAGAAATAAACTTGTTATAGAGGCTAGTGTAACCTTGGCTAACATTAGCATAAACAACAGACTTGCTCAATCACCTCTTGATCATATATCCCAGTGAGAGACAGACAATAAGCAAGCACACCACTAAATACAGACATCTAGTTGTATATGAAAATGTTAAGCCTAGTTATAGCAGAAATTCTCATAGCTCATGTGTACACTAGGTACACGCATGCTAAGTCACTTCAGTTGTGTCCTACTCTTTGCAACCCTATGAACCGCAGCCCTCCAGGCTCCTGCATCCATGGCATTCTCCAGGCAAGAATACTGGAGTGGGTTCCCATGCCCTTCTCCAGGGGATCTCCCTGACACAGAGATTGAACCTGGGTCTCCTGCATTGAAGGTGGGTTATTTACTGTCTGAGCCGCTAGGCAATCCTTTTATCAAGTTCATGCTAAAAGATGAAAACCGTTGTTGCTACCAAAAAAAAAATACATTTGACTTTGGAATAAGCAATCTCTCTTTCCCCATCAACCCCCACCTCTTCCCAACTTACACATGTACCTCTTTTACCAAGCATAGCCTGTTTTCTGAAATAGTGGTAGACTCTGTATGGTGTAAATAAGGTATATATGTGGAATAAGAAAAATCACTTCATCCTAGAGATTTCAGTTCCCTGTTTTCCTTCCTGCATGTTAAGCCTCTGGTAGAAAGATATAAATGCATCCTTTCTGTAGGCAATAATGAAACATTGGTTAGCTAGTTAATTTTCTTCCATAAACAAAAACAAATTCTGATTATATCCCCTAGTAGTAGAGCAGCAGAAAGATGAAGAGGCAGTGGTCAGAGGTCTGAGATCCCGTCCTAATTATATGATATGAGTTAAAGAAACTACTGCTGAGGTCTTAGTTCCCTCACGTACAAAACTGAAGATTTGGGTTATGACCTATATGATTCTGCACACTTCTGTTTCTAACTTTTGAGCCTGCACCCAATTTTTTTTTTTTTTTGGCACAGAAAAATGATAGATGTATGGGTGAAATGCAATGCTTTGGAGACACGCTGCCTGGTTTATGGATTCAAATGATGGGACTCAGCATATGAACTCAGAATTCTCGACTCTCCATTAGAGGCCTGGTGCATTATCTACAAAAAGGAGGCTAAAGAGACATTGGAAAGTGCCTTGTGATTCAGAGATTCTGTTTGAATTATCCAAAATCTTCCCAGGCCTTTTACTTCATTTGACCCCTGTCCCCTGTACTTCTGAAGTGTGTGCATATATGCGTGTGTACATATAATATATATATATATATATATATATATATATATATATACACTATATATACACATATATAATGTGTATATATAATTCTGAATTCCGAAAGCTCTGAGCCTCCTTTGTCCTTTGAGGCTTCAACTTTTCAAAATGTAACTGTATTGTTTCCAACAGTTGGGTCTTTCTCCTCAGCTTCCCACCCCCTGCTCAGCTCCTGTCTTCTCTCTGTTCTGTCTGGGCCCTCTCAGCTGCCTGGCTCCTGCTGGTGTGTATTGTGATTTAAGGTACTCTGTGCTTTCCCTTCCTTACCACGGTGCCTTTGATTCAGATACAGACAGATACATTATTGATCAGATTTCAGCTGCTGTTCTTCCCTTGCTGGTGCTGCACTAGTAACTAATAAGCTAATAAGAGAAGCAGAGTGAGGAGAGTCTGCCTCCTTTCATAAAGCAAGTGGACGACAACGCCACAGCCTCCATTTTGGCATCTTTAAGAAATGCTACCTGCTTTCCTACTGGTAGCCCTAGTTTGCTGGTCAGGCCACGTCACTGAGCAGATACTAGTGGGCCCCACGCCAGGCAGAGAAGTCCTGCTTGCATGAAGACAAAATTGATGCAGATGGAGGACCATTCTTTGTTCTACAGTGGATATGTGGTTGGACTTCTTTTATTTATTTATTTTTAGTGGTTGAACTTCTTTCTAAGTGTTCCATGTAAATCCTAAGTAGCCATTCTGAACAAGATTCTTAATAAATCTGTTTATTTTTTGCCACCGATTTAGAATTGGGTCTTCAGACTCTAAACCTACATCTTTCTCAAGAGGCAGAAATGCTGAGAATTCTCTTCTGAGACCTATTCTCCAACATCTTATGAGACATGACTGAAAAAGCTACAAGAAAGATTTCTTCCTTACCTAAAGTTTTCTTCTTCTCTACACATTTAAATACCTTATTTTAAAATGTCAAATTTTTTAGTGTTTGCATCCTTTAATAATTCTACGATTGGAGTTATGCCTACAAAGTCATGTGTGTGTGTGTATTGGTACAGATATATACATACAAATACATAACAGCAAAACCTAGAAAAAAATTGGGGGCTACTTAAATAAATTATTGGTTATCAATAGGGATCCGTTGGTGTCTCAGATGGTAAAGAATTTGCCTGCAATGCAAGAGACCTGGATTTGATACTTAGGTCAGGAAGATCCCCTGGAGAAAGGAATGGCACCCACTCCAGTATTCTTTCCTGGAAGATCCTATGGACAGGAAGGCCTGGCAGGCGATAGTCCATGGGTTACAGAGTTGGATATGACTGAACAACTTACCCTCTAACAGAGTTGAACAATATGCAGCTATTTTTAAAATGAGATAGCTATATATGAGGATTTTAAAAATTTTACTACAAAATGGAAAACATACTTGTATAGGCTGAACTCTTTTGTTAAAATTTTTATCTACTATGTATTATCTGTCTTTCTTTCCATCTATTTGTCATTCATTCATCCATCTAGATACCTCTGCTGGTTTATGTCTTAAACATTTTATATCTTACTGACAGTGTAGATAAAATCTGTTAACAGCAACTTTCACTATGCAGAATGACTCCAGGAAAGGGAGCTTCACATGTTATAGTTTACCTTTTCGAGGTTTTTGAACTTCTACCTTGGTGTGGATATTGGTTTTATTCTCTGAACGATGTCATGCCAGCTGAGGTAAACTGGATTCTGCTATTATGGAGGATTCTTCTTCTTTTTCTCCTTACATATTTCAAACCTGTATGTCTCATTTAAAATGCTCTCATATTAAGGTTTAATGGTTATATAAAAATATGGTTCTGGTCACTTTCCTGAAAATGAATTTTGAAATATAAAGGGAGAAAGTCACCGGGGCTGTGAGTGCCTGAGCAGTGAGAAGGCACTGTGTGGGCAGAGGAAGGGCGAGGGGTGACACTGAGGGATGTGCCTCTTGATGCACAGAGGTGAGGCGGGCGAGGGCCGGCAGTTAGGAAAATTGGATTCTAGCCCCGCTCTGCCATTTCCTGCCCTCTTACACATGTCACTTAACCTCTCCTAACCTCAGTTTCCTCATTTATAAAATAAGGGAATTGTGTTCGATGATTTCTGAGGTGCCTTCTAACTCAGAAATCTACACAGTTCTGTGAAACAGCAGCCTCTGTCCCACCACGTAACTGGCAGGAGGTGGTCATGAAATAAGACTCAGAATGTGATTTATCTTTCAATGTACATTTTCTTTGTCCTTCAGATGGAAGTAGTCAATAGGTCTTGTTCTATTCCCTCCTGTTACCCTGATAATAAGTGAGGATAAACTCCCTATAATGGATGCCACAGAGACTTTTATATGCAGGGGAAAAACTGAGGTGGCCCAGAAATGCTCATTTGATAAAATACACCTCTAGTCGGACACAGCAAAGGCAGGCACAGTGAATGAACCGGCAAGTGGATCGGAGTAGAGTTCTCATGAAAAAAAGAAAAAAACAAGAAAACAAAAAATTGAAAAATCAAAAATACATCATTCATCATTTGGAATTTTGCAGTCTGGTATTTTGTATTTCATCTGATTCTGTACACCTGTCTTTTCTAAAGCATTTCAGCCTGACTGTTTCTACCCCAAACCTACAGAGAAGAAAGAAGCCTGACCTACTCTCTCCCATCCCAGCAGACTGTCAAGTTCCTTCAGCCCTTTAAAGCCTTTGGCTTGGGGTTATGGAAACAGTTAAACCCAAAAGCTGGGTAATCAAAAGGTAGTAATGTAAACTAGGAAGGCCAATGTAACGTGAGAAATACATCTTGAGCCCCTATCATATATTTGGCATCATGCTAAGCATTCAATACACAAAGGTCAAGGCCCTACCTTGAGGAAGACAGGAGTCTAAAGGGGGAAGAATCTACCTATCTGTAACGACAGTACAAGTCCTACACTAGAAATAGAGACCAGAGCTATGGAAATACACAGTAGGGGCCATTTAGCTTGGCAAAGAGTCATTAGAACTTTGTCCTTAAAGACAAATAACCAATATCCAAGATCTCCTTTTGCTAACAGTTTCTGGCCTTACTGTAGCAAGGAAAATATCTCCATTTCTCTGCATACAACTGCCCAAGAAGCATGCATGTGTCTGAAGAGCAGGTCATCTGAAAGATGGATGAAGAAAGGGAAAGGTCCCAAAATAGCAGAACTGGTTTGAGAATGAGGAAGAATACACACTGGGAGCAAACCAGGAAAAGAATGGACTTTGTAGGGAAGTAATGGGGAGACTGAACAGCAAAGCAAGTGGGGTGAAGCACTATGAGGGGCTGTACTTCTAAGATATTGTAGATTGCATCCCCAATGGTCGTGGTTACCTCCTCTCTTCAGGAACTGTGTTTCGCTGGGCATCCTATGGTAACTATAGGACTACAGTAATAGTCAGAGTGCATCTCTCTTCATATCAGGTTCCCTGCCGGCACGAGTCGTCATGAGCACAGGGAGTCTTGTCCTGAAGGCTTTGGGAAAGTGGAACAAATCTAGCAGCACTTCTAAAGCACAGACACCTTGTGGGAGTAAGGATGAATGAAACCACAACCAGGAAGGATTTCACAACCAGGTGTGAAGAGGTGGAGAAAGGGAAGGAAATATTTCTATCTTGGAGCGATTTACACTAGATTTAGACTAAGACGCATAGCCAAGTGTCGGAATCAGCTGTAAGTCACTTGTGAAAGAACAACTACTATATTTTTTCCCCTCAAGCAATGCATATGTTTAAATCAAATCAGCAAATATTTTTTTAATAATATCATTGTTCCCCAAATGTTGTCATCCCTTGATTTATTTACTTTTCTTCTAGCAGAGTCAGGCTCAGAACTGCTGATGTCACAGGGTCAGGGACAAAAGGACCTGACATTAATGGCTGACTGATACTGTTTTCTATCCCAGAATATATTAAGAGTCTCACATCCCAGTAACCTGAAATTTTTGAGGCTAGAGCTGTCCCTGGGCTTAAGAATGATGAGTTTCCATAAAGGTCCTATTCAAATGTCAATGAATAGGGCAATACCTGAAGCCATTAACATGTGAAGTCATTATGCAGAAAAAGTAATTTTGCTGTATGCTTGTGGAGGAAGAATCAAGGTAAGACAGTACTCCATTCTGACGCGTAATAAGATATCATAAAAGAAGAGACATAATGACAGATGTTGTCTGTTTCATTATTTTGTGTGTTGACGTAGGGTCTGAGAAATATTTACCAGCCATGAATTTTTCAGTGTCATTGTTAGAATATCTGAAATTTTGCAAAAATGGGGCTGTGTGTTTCAGGTGCCGAGGAACTAACAATATGTAGTTATATGGATTGAGCTGCAGACTGCCCTAAATTCATATAATTAAAAGCCATACTCTTATATGGTTTTGCTTTATTGTATACATGTAATTAAGGACTTAAGATAGACAATTTTTCCTCCAAATCACAAAGTGTAATATTTAAAGTCCTTATTTGAGTTGTTTTGATACTATGAAAGCAAAGCCAAAATAGAACTCTGAGCTCCCAATTCCCAGTCCAGTATTTTCTATAGATTTCACTGTTTCTGAAATGGTAAAGAGAAGAATTCTAGAGAACACTTCATCACAAAAGTCGCAATTCACAGAGAAATCAGAATTTTCAAAGCTAACTTACTTTTCCTAGATTTTCCATGCCTTTTCCTAGATTTCCTTTCAGCCCTGAAACTGTCAGGTTCAGATATTGTGTGGTTTCATGCAGAGCATATGATCAGAAGCTTGGCAGGCAAGCTAAGGCCACCTGAGACCCCAAAGGAGCATGATCATATGTATGTCCCAGGGGCAAGTCTAGAAATTAAGATGAATAAATAATAACCGTGGGTAGGAAAAACTCATGTAGTAGCTTTCTGTCTATAATAACCAACTTGATCCTTAATCCATGAGCAAGTATTTATTTTGAACAACCTACCTCCTTAGTAGCATGTAAAGACCTACAGAAATGAGTGATGAACATGTAGAAGAAAATCAGAGATCTGAAGACTATTTTCTTGGTTAATTGTAGGTCAATCTCAGTGGTTGCACCCTTAATTAACCAGTCCTAATGATATGCTATTCTTGGCATCAGATGGTAAGCATTCTAAAACAAAACCCAGAAGGCAAATGATTTTTCCTGATTCTTGACAACCTTCAGGATGACTTGGTATGGATCTATTATCATTCATCATCTTCCTGGCTTTAGGGAGGCACCTGACTGATGCTCAGTCATTATGTTATTTCTTATAAAACTGGTTAAAGTAAAGTCATAGCATTCAAGGTGCTTATTTTGCACAAAATGAATTAATACCTTTCACCTGAAGCAGACTTAATGCTGTACTTCACGATATTCCTGAAAGTTATCAGTCAATATTGTTTGGATATATCAAATTACTTATAAATGCACAGTAAGAGTTGGCTTTTTAAAACGGTTCTAATTCAACAACTTTTCCTAAGAATTAATTTCATTGCAGGCATTGAACTAGGTGCTGTGGGTGTACCGATGAATATAATTTGATTTCTGTCATCAAAAAATCTGAGAGTTTAGTGTAAGAGAGAGAGATACATTAATACCAAATGTCAATATTGTCTGCTGAGTGCAAACACAGAGGCAAGCATAGGGTACTGTGAGAGAACAAAAGAGGAAGAACTTGTTCATCCATGGAGATCAGTAACAGTGCCTGGAAGAAAAATAAATGGCTGAGCTGAGCTTTTTTTTAAAAAAAAGAATGAAGATTCTTCAAGAATTCTCTGGCCTAGTAATAATTCCTTATTTATTTGTACTGTTTGTATAATCTCAGTCAAAACACAGCCTTATTTGTAACTTAAATTGTAGAAACAAGAATTAGGAGCAAACTTGGCAGATGGATTGTTAAGGTCAGTTCCCTGTTGGTAATAGATACATTCTTTGATCCTTTCCTTAATTTCTTTTTTTCCATATAGAAAGCGTTCTTAATGCAAAGCACCCCTGTCTTGTACTGTAAATGTTATCAATGTATTTATATTTAACTGAAAATATAATGGGAAATGAGTATCAGTGGTATCACTAACAAGTCTTACATAGAAAATTTAATCTGAGAGAAAGGAGCAGAGCTTTGTGTTCATAGCTACATTAATGGAAAAGCTTATACAATGGGGAGGGAATGGTCTCCTGGAGAGAAAAAAGCTGAACCATCATAATACATCAAATTCTCAAATTCTGCCTTCTGAGAAGCGTCTCTGACTATATGTCTGTTATCTTCATATGTTAATCTTCACTTTCAAATAGCTCTCTCTTAATTAGCATATTAGTAAAGAAAGAGTTTTTATTGAATAGATTTACATTTATTTTCTCAGGCCTTTTTTTTTTTTTGGTGTGGTGTGGAAGAGGATACTGATGACAGAATGATGTAAATTCAAAGGTTCTGACTGGAAAGGTATTCAGCCATGCAAATAATCATAGCTAGTGTGCAGGAGCTCATAATGTTAGGGGGCAGGAGACCATTCCCCAGCTCCATCCATACTATGCAGTGAAGACAGGCTTCCTAAGTTCTCCCACATACCCTGCTTTCTCACCTGTAAAAACAAAGACTTAGGTATACTAGAGATTGGGCTTTCTTTGTCTATATTTATGGGGGAGTTGTTGAGTCATCAAAATACTATACTATTGATCTACTAAAGAATAATCTACAAGATAGTGAAAAATATATAAAAATTAGAGTGGACACTGACTGTCCATAAGTTGAGGAAAACCACTTTCTAATGAACTGCTTTAGGTAACACATGCCTTATCCAAAACTGGTAGTACTGAAGTCAAAGACAAAACCCATTCCCAACAGAGAGAGCAATAAGCAAGGGAGCCTTGCTAAATATATTGCTACCTGATAGCAATACAGATGAAGATGTGTATCTAATTAGCCTTTGAACTTTCTATAAATGCTTGCCTTTATTTATTTTTCCCTTAACGATTGCATAGTATATGGAGAATCTTAATTGGTACATGCTGCACCTTCATAAAGACCTCCTTTGGAAAAGCTCTTTAACATGTTGATATAGCCTTGACTCTAAAACTTTACAGCACTCTGACTTTAAAAAACAAAATGAATACATAGGGCTTCGTTTTTCTTTTGGCCTATCAAACATTTACCAGCCAGTGGTGGTTTTTAAATAGTTTTCACTTTTTTTTTTTTTTAAGCAGGAAAGTTAGAGTTTACAAACTCAGCATTTATGGACTCAGACTAACAATATCTAAGATGCCTGATTCATTTCTCATATAGAGTGTATATCTGAGGGCTTTCAGGTTGGAAGGCTTTTTTATACATATGGAAATGAGAAATGCACACTGCATCTTTCCTACATCCATGACCTGGAAAGATCAGATGCATAATGAAAAATGGAGAGTAATCTTTTGACAAAGATGTAGATTTTTATGACTAGACAATAAATTGCCTATCAGGTGGGTAGACCAGTCCCTGCTTCCAGCATCCAACTGACCCTGGGTGGAGGTAAGTGAGGTGGAGGCAAGTGATACAGAGCAGGCAGGGCTCTAGGGCTTTGCAATCCCAAGCCAAAATCTTGCCTATTCATACACAGGTGGCTTTTCTTTTTATTTTTAAATTCAGAGTACTACTATTTTCTTAAACATTGATATCTAATACCTGCAGGTGGGTTGGAGCAGAGTGGAGGGGTCAAGGGGAGGTATCTTTTCTTTCCCCTCTCTGACATGATAGTATCCTGAAGGAAAGCCTTTGGAATCAGACATACCTGGCTTCAAATTACAATGTCCTTATTTTGATTTGGGATACCTATAAAATGAAATGATTAAGTCTATGAAAGTACAAAATAAATCACACAGCTGTTACATGTATACATACACATATATATATGCATATAAATAAACACATATGTGCATGTGTGAATAAATGAGCTGCAAGAAGAGAAGGATGCTGTCCATGTAGCTCTGCTACTATTGTGGGGGAAACTGAGTGCTGGAACCCACTACCATTGCTAAAGGTCTCTAGTCTCCCACAGCCATGCTACTAGTTTTACTGTAAACAACTGAGAACTTAATAAGAAGGAGAAAGACAAAAGAGATGAGAAATAGCTGTTGCTGTTTTGGGCTTGTATTAAATTTTACATCTGAAGCCCAACATGCTGGAAGAAGGCTGTGTGGAAAGGCTGCAGGCAAAGGAGAAGTCACCAAAGGGATGAGCAAGGTGCCATGCATTCAAGACAAAGTGGGTTTTAACTGCAGCCCCCTCTGCTGACTCCCAGCACAGGAAGGCAGACTGTAGCCCCGGCAGGCTCCCTTCCTGTAGAAAGGGCAGCCTCCATCACACAAACCCATGCATCTGCAGCTCCGGGGCCTGTCTGCATTCAGCTGGGGCCCTGACACCCCGCAGGTGTTACACTTACCCTCAGACTGTCGCTCTCACAGGCCACAGCCTCTGAGATTTCAAGGAGGGTGAGTGATCTCCTTGAGCTAACTGCTTACCTTCATTTCAGCATGTGATGGCTCTAGGTAATGTCTGTCTCTCTTGAATGCACACAAAGGCTCAGAGTTTAGTTTTCACTCAGACTTTGCCACTTCATATTTGCACTACCACAATGAGGACATTTCACCCAAAATTGACATTGCAGAGTAGATACTAAAGAGAAGCAAGATAGGAACAGAGCAGAAACCCCTTTGCACTTCCACTCACAGCCTTAACTCTGGCCTGGTTGCCTGTTATGCCAGGGTTCTTTTAGGTCTCATATTGCATCCGAGCTCCTCTCCTTGGGTCCTTCTCAAGGCAAATACGGACAATGTTTAGCCTGGCTGGACAAAACATGTGGCCAGACAGCAACACACAGGACACATTCTGAAGAATACACCGAGGATTCTATGTAATTTTGGACATTAGGCATTTCTATTACTTTCCCACTCAAGAAAAAGCATCATAACATAAAGTGAACATGGTGTTATTATAAGGATTATATTAAATTTTCTAATTTATGAAAACTTTGTAAGCTTTTATACCTTATCATTAGATTGTATTAGTTGCAGGCAACTTGCAATTCATCTTGACATATTCACTAAAAGTTAGCATGAATGAACAAATCACATCATCATATTTGTCAACAGGCTAATAGTATATATTTATGTTACTAAATGTGCAGAAATCCAGTGTCCCATTTTACTCGTCATCACACTGGACACCTATCTGTGGGTTTGTTGCTATAAAATACCTAGGAATGCAGAGATGGGAAACTATTTAATTTGAGCAACACCAAGATGTCCATGGCTTTCTGCCAGTCACCAAATGAGAAAAAGCCCAGATAACAAGTGATAAAAAGAGCTATTTATGCAGACAATTAATAAGCATATGTTAATGAAACAGCTTTCTATTTCTTTCACCAAAATATTCCTGCATTTCAAGTGTTTGGAAAAGAGTGAGTTTGAGATTTGCTCATAACTTTAAACCACTTCTTGTGTAAATTTTAGGTATTCGGGGGAAAATCAAGTACACTGTTTCCATTGCTTTTCCATCCTAATTGAACTCTTCTAGTCTGAAAATACTGGGTTGCTAAGACAGTTGAGGGCAATGCTTAATGGAGAGTCTAGGCTTATTTCTGAATTTACAGAATTTGCTCTCAGGCTTCTCTTTGTCAATACAAGAAATCAAGGACTAACCATAATCCCATCAAACAATCTCCAGTTCTTCTGTTGGTCCTCTGAGATGGCCTTGCATGTATTATGTATGGTACTCATCTGATATTAGCAGTTAACAATGTTAACTGTGGTGAGAATGATGATGGGAAGTAAAAATTAAAAATAGAATATAGCCTTACCAAATTAGAAGTTTAATAAGAAAAGATCTTTCCTCATTAAAATCTTTCCTGTCTCTTCTGAACCAATCTTTGTACCTCCTACCGTTATGCCCATTTGATTCTTCAAACTAAGCTTTAAGCAAGAAGTTCTACCTTTGATTAAGGAGGTTCAATTATTTTATTAATGAAATGACTAATTATGTCAAAACTCACATAACATACCTGCATTATTCTTCACTTAAATGAGATTGGGTTGAAATAGCTCTTCCCTGTGGAAAGTAATTGATAGTTGCAACTATCTTTAACTAATTAGGTAAACTCAGTTCAAAATTAGAGATTTAAAATTCTGGACCAATTAAGGGACCACACTGACACAGTATGAAGTCATTTCTAATGTAAAAGTATTAGCAAATTTTAATAAAATCAATTATAATATCCTTGACTAGTACTTAGGCTATGGAATTCTGCTTTGTTGTGACTTTGAAAACCAGTTCTTACTTGAAAAAGATTTATTTGACAGAGTCTCCCTGGACAATAATAAATGGTTGATATTAACAATTATTAGTAACCAATAATCATTGTCCAATTTGGTATCAAAGGGCAAATATGATACAAACAAGATAGGAATCAGGGTTTTTATAAATATTGCCTGTTTTGTTTTGAAATGGAGATAAGTAAGTTTCACCATGGTACTGAAATGCTTGAATCTGAAGACAATAGCCTGGGTTCAAATTTTGTTTCTTCACCAGCCAGTTGGGACTACTAATCTTACTAACCTCGTCAAGATGGTATTACAATGAAAAGAGATAATATATGCAAAGCATTGAAGGCATCAAATAACTAAAAAGTTAACAAAACTTGTGTCTACTTAAGGGACAGATATCCTTGGATATTAGAGGGATAGTTTATTCCTTCATTGTCTTGTTTTTCTCTTGCTTTCAAGCAATATTATTATTATTATTATTATTATTTTTACTTACGACCTTTGAGTATTAAAAAAAAATATTTTTAGCTGCACCACACAGCATGTGAAACCTTAGTTCCCTGGCCAGGGACTGAAGCCACATCCCCGCATTCAATATGTGGACTTTACCACTGGGCTGTCAGGGAAATCCCCCTTTGAGCATTTTAAAGGCATGGCCTCTTCTTGAGGGCCAGAGTTAAAACTATAAAATACTTTAAACACTGATACTAAGACAGCCAGGGGGAAAAAGGTGGGGAACATGCAAAGCAGGTGTCTGAGGGGCTGCAGAACCATTTGGAGTAGCCTGGAAAGAATTACAAGGCAGAATATTCTTAAAGGAAGGACTTGGAGAAAGTATGTAGAAGGATGTGTGTGTGTACATGGACCAGTGTAGTTTATCACTGTCTTCTCAGGTGCTTTCCTTAGCAAATGAGCTTAGCAATATTCCCCCTGAAATTGCTTGCTCTGGGGTGCTTAACAAATGGTTGGCTATTTAATGGCCCGAGGCAGAGCCAGGGAAGGTTAACGCTGTGACAAAATGGGCATTAACTATGATAACAACTGTTTTCATGGGGGATTATTGCTATTATAAACCTTACTCAACACCATAATGCTAGCAATAATTTTTCTTTTTCTCCCATTTTAAAATTAAGCCATGCACCAGGATGTACATGACAGAGAGGAGACCTGAAAACTCAGTGTTAGACCTTTAATGGCCTTTTTGTAATTCTCTGTTGTTGCACAAAAAAAAAAAAAAAAAAACACTCAAATGGATATTCTAATGCTTGGATAGATTATATTACTCACAGAAGTGAGTAACAGTAACAGAAGTGTATTTAGGAAAACAAATGGCAATTTATTAGATCTTATTGTGATAAAGGCTTATACTCCTCTCTCCCAAACCTGACCAAACTTCATTTTGACTGTATCTGATGTCCATGATTAGGGCAGCTACTCTGGCTTGGACAACAAAAGAGAGCATGTATTTATAAGAAAAATTTCTGTCCAATTGCACATTGCCAGGTTGGGAAAGAAACTACTTGAAGATGCATGTAACCTGATCTCATTAGCACAGAACATGCATAATTTATCATAGAAGCATTTGGAAGATAAAATGCCTGTGTGATGTCAAATTATTGTGTAGTACATCTGAACGTAACATAATGCGTATCAAATATATTTCAACAAAAACAAATATAAATGTCTGTTGGAAGAATGAGATATTTATCTGGTAATCTTCAGTGGTGGAACCCAAGTCAAGAACAGTATGCAGGAGGCTACAGTATCTGAAGGAAGGCACAATTTGGTGGGATCAGGACAGTGGGGCCCCTAGTGGAGGTGTTAGAGAGGGCTGGCCCTGGATGAGGGGCCCTTGATGGAGACTATTCCTGAGCTAGTGTTTTCCTCCAAAAGAGGAAAGGGAGGGGCAACATCCAGCATCTTACTTCCTAATTCGGTCCAAATCAGGACTGATAAATCAACCTAGAGTGAACCTGCTGAGTTAACATTTGCAACTGAGTCTGACAAGGCAGTGGCACCTGACTCCGGTACTCCTGCCTGGAAAATCCCATGGATGGAGGAGCCTGGTAGGCTGCAGTCTGTGGGGTCGCTAAGGGTTGGACACTACTGAGCGACTTCACTTTCACTTTTCACTTTCATGCATTGGAGAAGGAAATGGCAACCCAATCCAGTGTTCTTGCCTGGAGAAACCCAGGGATGGAGGAGCCTGGTGGGCTGCTGTCTATGGGGTCGCACAGAGTCAGACACGAATGATGTGACTCAGCAGCAGCAGCAGCCCAGCATAACCAGTTCTTAAACGAGATGGAAGAGATGGTATTTCTGACTCCATTCACAGACTGAGTTTTTTCTCCTGTCAATTGAGTCCAAGCAGATTTGGCTTCCTTATTACTTCTCTTTTCCCTGTGTATCCTATTCATTTCTCAGATTCATTTTCTTATATTTTTGGCCCCCATTTCTACTGTTGATCCTCTTCATTTAGAGTTTCGAATTACCTTTCTTGGCTATTCCCCTTTCCTCTCTATTTTTAGAAGTTACTTTCACACACACACGCACACACATTCTCTCTCTTCTCTCTCTCTCCCCCAGAACACAGAAAGAAACTTTAGGATTCCTTTTCTTTTTGGACCACTCTCCTCCCAAATACTTTGCTATGCCAGCTGGCAGCAACTCCCCACTGACTGGAAGGGATGTCCCATCACTCACCACCAATTCTGGAAAACAGCCAAGAGGCTTTCCTTTAACTCCTTCTTTCTGCTTGTACCTTTAGCCCAACTTCAATTCTCCAGTTTCAAATCACCAGCAGCAAGTTCTCTATATACTCCAAAATATGCAGTATCAGATTTAAGCCTCTTTCACATTATCCGGTTTTTAGAGTTTGAAACAGGACAACCAATTATTTTTGATATAATTGCATGTTATCATATGTATGTTCAATTTGATATAAATGTGTTTATATTTTCTCAGGTCATTAGGAAACAGGGACCATTTGGAATGTTTCTGATGGGTAGTCATGTAGACTCTGCTTGATCACTTCCACTGAAAACAAATTCACTACCTTCTAAAACAGCAAGCATTATTTTATTCTTAGTTTGACTTATTAGAATATTCTTCTCTGCTCTTAAGACAAAATTTGTTTCTTAAAAGCTATCTCTTGCGGACAATAGTTCTTCCATGTAAACTGTATACTTTCTCCTTTGGTAGAATTTTAACTGTTTCTAAATAGGTATCCACTCTGGGTCTTCTCTGGGCAAAATACTTTTATTCTCTTTAATATTCACCTTGAGGGATATGCAGCACAATTTTGACCAGTCTCGTTTATCACTACCCTGACACCAGCCTTAGCACACAAAGGTCCGGTCTAAGTCTTAAAGAACATAGTTCTTACTTATCAAACAATTTTAAAAGGTAGAGTTCACTAGCATATCTGGCTGATCCCATTATCCCTTTAAGCTGGCCTAAGCTAGAAATCAAAAAAATCAGGAGGAAATAAAATATTTTTCCTTTAAATGTCTAGGCAACTATAAAAGTCATAACTTTTTAAGTTTAATCAGAACTATATCTACCATTGCTTTCCTATATACAATCCAAATCTATTAGATATATTGTATGCCTCCCACTTTATCTAAAACAAAAACCACCCAGCCCTTAGGAGAGAGACTGGCTCAGTCACATTGCAGCTTCCTTGAGTCTTGACAACCAGATTAGACCAAGCCCCCTTAGGTTCTTTTGCAACCAAAGTCTGGAGTCTTAGGCATGTTAAGACTGATGTTATATTACCCCTTGAACTATTAGAAAATTTAGGAAAATCATGCATAGCCAGCCTTCCTTGCAAATCTCATAGTATTAATAAAATCTCAGTAATCTTAGAGCAGCCAGTAAAGAAAGTATCGTTTTGATGTTCTACTTGGCATGCTTATCAACCTTAACCTTTGCTATCTGACCAATTGCAGGGGAGGGAATATTTGACTGAGTCTGAGAGGCTTAGAGTCTGAGAGGCTAATAGAGTTTTGCCAAGAGAACACATTAGTCACAGCAAACACGCTCTTCCAACAACACAAGAGAAAACTCTACACATGGACATCACCAAATGGTCAACACCGAAATAAGATTGATTATATTCTTTGCAACCAAAGATGAAGTTCCGCACAGTCAGCAAATCAAGACTAGGAGTGGACTGTGGCTCAGATTGTGAACTCCTTATGGCAAATTCAGACTTAAACTGAAGAAAGTAGGGAAAACCACTAGACCATTCAGGTATGACCCAAATCAAATCCCTTATGATTATACAGTGGAAGTGAGAAATAGATTCAAGGGACTAGATCTGATAGAGTGCCTGATGAACTATGGACAAAGGTTTGTGACACTGTATAGGAGACAGGGATCAAGACCATCCCCAAGAAAAAGAAATGCAAGAAAGCATAATGACTGTTTGAGGAAGCCTTACAAACAGCTATGAAAAGAAGAGAAGCAAAAAGCAAAGGAGAAAAGGAAAGATATATCCATTTGAATGCAGAGTTCCAAAGAATAGCAAGAAGAGATAGGAAAGCCTTCCTCGGGATCAATGCAAAGACATAGAGGAAAACAATAGAATGGGAAAGACTAGAGATCTCTTCAAGAAAATTAGAGATACCAAGGGAACATTTCATGCAAAGATGGGCTCAATAAAGGGAAGAAATAATATGGACCTAACAGAAACAGAAGATATTAAGAAGAAGTGGCAAGAATATACAGAACTATACAAAAAAGATCTTCATTACCTAGATAATCATGATGCTATGATTACTCAACTAGAGCCAGACATTGTGGAATGTGAAGTCAGGTGGGCTTTAGGAAGCATCACTACAAACAAAGCTAGAGGAGGTGATGGAATTCCAGTTGAGCTACTTCAAATCCTAAAAGATGATGCCGTGAAAGTACTGCACTCAGTATGTGAGCAAATTTGGAAAACTCAGCACTGGCTACAGGACTGGAAAATATCAGTTTTCATTCAAATCATAAATAAAGGCAATGCCAAAGAATGCTGAAACAACTGCACAATTGCACTCATCTCACACGCTAGTAAAGTAATGCTCAAAATTCTCCAAGTCAGGCTTCAACAGTACGTGAACTGTGAATTTTCAGATGTTCAAGCTGGATTTAGAAAAGGAAGAGAAACCAGAGATCAAATTGCCAACATCTGCTGGATTATCAAAAAAGCAAGAGAGTTCCAGAAAATCATCTATCTCTGCTTTATTGACTCTGCCAAAGCCTTTGACTATGTGGATCACAATAAACTGTGGAAAATTCTTGAAGAGATGGAAATACCAGACCACCTGACCTGCCTCCTGAGAAATCTGTATGTAGGTCAGGAAGCAACAGTATGTCGCTTGCAACAGAAATCTGTATGCAGGTTAGGAAGAACTGGGCATGATTTGTATCTATCTCTGCTTTATTAACCCTGCGAAAGCCTTTGACTGTGTGGATCACAACAAACTGTGGAAAATTCTTCAAGAGATGGAAATACCAGACCACCTGACCTGCCTCCTGAGAAATCTGTATATAGGTCAGGAAGAACTGGGCATGGAACAGCAGACTGGTTCCAAATAGGGAAAGGAGTATGTCAAGGCTGCATATTGTCACTCTGCTTATTTAACTTCTATGCAGAGTACATTATAAGAAATTCTGGGCTGGATGAGGCATAAGTTGGAATCAAGATTGCCTGGAGAAACATCAATAACCTCAGATATGCAGATGATCCCACCATTATGGCAGAAAGTGAAGAAGAACTAAAGAGCCTCTTGATGAAAGTGAAAGAAGAGAGTGAAAAAGCTGGCTTAAAGCTCAACATTCAAAAAACTAGGATCACGGCATTCAGTCCCATCACTTTATGGCAAATAGATGGGGAAACAATGGAAACAGTGACAGACTTTCTTTTCTTGAGCTCCAAAATCGCTGCAGACGGTGACTGCAGCCATGAAATTAAAAGACAGTTACTCCTTTTGAAGGAAAGTTAGGACCAACCTAGACAGCATATTAAAAAGCAGAGACATGACTTTGCCAACACAGTCTAGTCAAGACTATGGTTTTTCCAGTAGTCATGTATGGATGTGAGGGTTAGACTATAAAGAAAGCTGAGTGCCAAAGAATTGATGCTTTTGAACTGTGGTGTTGGAGAAGACTCGTGAGTCTCTTGGACGGCAGGGAGATCCAACAAGTCCATCCTAAAGGAGATTAGTCCTGACTGTTCATTGGAAGGACTGATGTTGAAGCTGAAACTCCAATACTTTGGCCACCTAATGTGAAGAGCTGACTCATTGGAAAAGACCCTGAGGCTGGGAAAGATTGAAGGGAGGAGGAGAAGTAGATGACAGAGGATGAGATGCTTGGATGGCATTACTGACTCAAAGACCATGAGTTTGAGTAAACTCTGGGAGTTGGTGATGAACAGGGAGGCCTGGTGTGCTGTAATCCATGGGGTAGCAAAGAGTCGGACACAACTGAGCAACTGAACTGAACTGAACTGAGAGGCTTAGAGATCTCTGCAGAGGTGAGAGCATTCTACTTCTCCATTCAACATTGCTTGTTTGATCTTCAGCAGCATCTTTTAAATGGTTATGTGTTTGGGCTTAGAATTTATTTTGCGTTCATTGTGAAGACAAGAAAACTTCACCTTAGGGAAAAGAGTGTGACTTTATCAAAATTAAAAGGATGCTATAAATCTCCCCCGGCCTCATGTAGGAGGGTTATCTCACCTTAACTCAGTTTAGCTCTGAGAGGCAGCCATGCCCGGGGCCCAACTCAGGGTCTGGCTAAGCTAGAATCTGGGAATTAGAGACACAGACCCATACTTTAAATCAATGTCAATTCCATCTGAACACTGTCTTTGAGGAAATTAATCAATTTCTTTCTTTTTCCTTCTCTGTGTGTGTGTGTGTGCTATGAAATAGGTTGCCAAACAGAAGCAAATGGGTGACAGACAAATTGCTATGTATATCACTGCCCTTTGAAATGATTTAGCTGTGGCTGGCATTTGTACAGTCTCCAGAGTAGAAATTCATACACCATCCAATGTGTCAAACCTCTGCCCACACATATTCTGAGCTTCAGCTTCCTCCAGCTACTGTTTCACCATTCCCGAATGGGTTCCTGCATCTACTTTTCTGTACCTATAACCAGAAAATGTTTGCATTGCTCCTAATTTTTTAGCCACACTGTGTCCTATCTGTTAACTCCACTGTTTAGATATTAAAGAGCAAGTAAGATGGATCGTTTCATGTCAGTAGCATCGGTTAGTAGTAGCTGCCTGGAACACAGTTTGGGGAAAAGTGAGAAGGCTATGTTTGGATTCCCTGTGACTGAAAACACCTGCAGTGGGTAATGGGTACCAAAACACTCTTTGATAGTTTCTAATTCAACAATCTAAGACAAATGGGCAGCCAAAGTGTATCCTGACAAGGTATTCATGTGCAAGAATCATCGTATCCCCATTGGCTGCCTATATGGTAAATCCATCATCAATAATGGATAATACAGCTGTCATTTACTGAGCAAGACCAATGTGCCAGCCACTATGCTTGGTGGCTTACATGTATTAACTCAAATCTCTCCATCAACTCTACAAAGCAGGCATTATTATTTACATTTTGCAGATGACAAAACAAGGCTCCACAGGTTTCCAAAGCCACATAAATCAGTGAGGAGCAGAGGCACAAGTCAAAATGGCTCATCATGTGCCAAAATGTAACGGTAGCACAAACAGAAATCCTAAGCATCCCTGGAGAATCTCTATTTTCTAAGAGACGAAAAAGAGCCAAGTGAAGGAACTTGGGCTCAAAATATGACCTAAGATCCAAAACAGTTGAGAGTTATATATAAATGTTAAATTAATCCTAAGCAAAAATGTTTTCAAAGGTTGGAATTATGATTTATGACCTAGGATGAGATGAGTAAAAATAGGCATCGTTTCCTTTTAATTTTAAACTGTGATTCATAAGATAAGAGTACTGGTGCCTACAACCTAGATGATAAATTCCATGAGGTCAAGGGTCCATATTCTCAATTTTTCTTCCAACTTGCCACAGTTAGGACCAAACACAATTCCTTAAGAATCCCCACAAATGCTTGTTATCTAAGTGTGCATTCTCCTTAAACAAAAACAAAGGAATAAGGAAAGAATAACACACAGGATATTTATTTTTCTTAATTCTTTGTAAATCATGGAAAGTAAAGTGGATGGTTTATAATCAAGATGACAAAGAAAAGAACTTCCAAATTCTTAACCATTAAACAATCCAAGCGTGTGGATACATTCCTGTCCTATGATAAAGAAGGGGCTTCCTTGATGTCTCTATGGTAAAGAATTATTTTGCCATTGCAGGAGATGTGGGTTCAATATTTGGGCCAGGAAAATCCCTTGGAGAAGGAAATGGCAACCCACTCCACTATTCTTGCCTGGGAGATCCCTTGGACACAGAAGTCAGGTGAGCTATAGTTCTGGGATCACAGAAGAGTCAGACATGACTTAGTGACTAAATAACAATAATAAAGAAGAGATTCTTAGGAATAGAATGGCAGTCTTTAAAAATATAGCTGAGCATTCACATACCTACACACACACAATACAACCTAGTTTAAGGTGGGCAGAGAGTTTGAAATTCTATGGCCAGAGCCATAACATTATTTTATTTAACACTCACAAGATGAAAACAAAGCACTGCAAGCTAAGAGTTAAATAATTCAAGCAGAAATAGAAAAGTTATCCTACAAGTGGTGAGGACAATGTAATGCTGCATCATCTCATTTTAGTAGCTGAAGCAATTATTTATGTGAAATAACCACAAAGTGATTATTGCCAACATAATGATTAAGGTTTATGGTGCAATGTAGAAGGCCAAACTTGTTATATAAATGGTAAACCTCAATAACTCAGTTTTTTAATAACAGTTTGAGATTTAATCAACACAAAGTAATTGCATTAAATCTGAATTAAATTCACACTGGAGACATGATAATATCAAGCAGAACATCACATTCCCTTTTCTCATATTTAGAATACATCCCATGATCGTGTGAATCAATGCAGTTCAGTTCAAGTTCACTGAAAAAACAGTTTTATGCTAGAGACCATGGGTAGTATATTTCCATCAATGTTCACACATGGACACATGGATCTTGCTAGTAAGTCACAGATATATCTTGGAAACTTTCTAAAATTTCTCCATACTTAAAAAAATATATATATTTTAATTGGAGGATAATTACAATGCTGTGATGTTTCTTGCCATATATCAACGTGAGTTAGCCATAGGATTACATGTGCCCCTTCTCTCCCAAGCCCTCCCCGCCTTTACAGAGTGAAGTAGGTCAGAAAGAGAAATACAAATATTGCGTATTAATGGATATATATAGAATCTATAAAGATTGTAACCATAATCCTATGTGCAGGACAGCAAAGGAGACACGGACATAAAGAACAGACTTTTGGACTCAGTGGGAGAAGGCGACAGTGGTATGACTTGAGAGAATAGCATTGAAACACACACATTACCATATGTAAAACAGCCAGTGGGAGTTTGATTTACGATGCAGGGAACCTAAAGCCGGTTCTCCATACTTTTTATTCAAACTATCTTAAAATTGCTTTTAGCATTCGCAGGTATTATTTTACTACTCTAGGCCACTGCATCTCAAATTTTATCACCACAGAACACCTATGACATAAGAGAAATGCACTGTTCTCCTAGGAATCTGGGTCCACAATCCACCAAAACTAAGCTTTCTATAATATACAATATTTTACCTTTAAAATTACTGTAAAGTTTGCATTCTCTTCCAGGATATATTTGACTTTGACTTTGATCTTATATCAACAAGAACATTTTATTTTATTTTATGTTTTAATTTTCTTTACTTTATTGTGTTGGTTTTGCCATACAGTGACATGAAACTGCCATGGGCTTACACATGCTCCCCCTCCAGAACCCCCCTCCCTCCTCCCTCCCTCTTCCCTCCCCCTGGGACATCTCAGTGCACCAGCCCCGAGCATCAATCCTGGGCTGGTGATTGATTTCACATATGATAATTAACATGTTTCAATGCCATTCTCCCATATCATCCCACCCTTGCCCTCCTCCACAGAGTCCACGAGTCTGTTCTATACATCTGCGTTCCTTTTTCTGTCTCGCATGCAGGGTTCTCGTTACCATTTTTCTAAATTCCATATATATGCGTTAGTATACTGTATTGTTGTTTTTCTTTCTGGCTTACTTCACTCTGGATAATAGGTTCTACTCAGGTGGACGGAACTGGAGCCTATTATCAAGAAGAACATTTTAAATTGCTATCAAAGAGAAAAACAACAAAACTGTGTAATGTTTAACCTTAAATTCTGAAAATCTCCAGTTTGAGAGGCCAAGCTTCAGATCCTTCATTTAAATACAAACAGTATAAAATAAACATTTACACACTAGGCCATAAGCAACTCATTTTACTAGTCTTCCTGAGTTGCCAGATTTGAAAGGTCAATTAATCTTGAAGTTTCTAACAAAGGTTAAAATAGCAGTTTCTATTTCCTCATGGATAGATCATATCAACATTTAACAAAAGTGTTCTTGAATCCTGAGGGAGCCATAATTAAAAAAACAAATTGAAAATGACACATGTACCCCAGTGTTCATTGCAGCACTATTCACAATAGCTAGGATATCGAAGCAACCTAGATGTCCATCGACAGAGGAATGGATAAGGAAGCTGTGGTACATATACAGAACGGAATATTACTCAGCCATAAAAATGAACACATTTAAATCATTTCTAATGAGGCAGATGAACCTATAACCTATTATACAGAATGAAGTAAGTCAGCAAAAGCAAGCCAAATATTATATATTAATTTATACATATGGAATCTAGAAAGATGGTACTGATGAACCTATTTGCCGAGCAGCAAAGGAGACACAGACAGAGTGAACAGACTTATAGACACAGTAGGGGAAGGAGAGGGTGGGACAGATGGAGTAGCACTGACATACATTCAGCTCAGTTCAATTCAGTCGCTCAGTCGTGTCTGACTCTTTATGACCCCATGAACCATAGCACACCAAGCCTCCCTGTCCATCCCAAACTCCCGGAGTTTACCCAAACTCATGTCCATTGAGTTGGTGATGCTATCTAACCATCTCATCCTCTGTCATCCCCTTTTCCTCCTGCCCTCAATCTTTCCCAGCATTAGAGTCTTTTCAAATGAGTCAGCTCTTTGCATCAGGTGGCCAAAGTATTGGAGTTTCAGCTTCAACATCAGTCCTTCCAATGAACATCTAGGACTGATCTTTGGAATGGACTGATTGGATCTCCTTGCAGTCCAAGGGACTCTCAAGAGTCTTCTCCAACACCACAATTCAAAAGCATCAATTCTGCACTCAGCTTTCTTTATAGTCCAACTCTCACATCCATACATGACCACTGGAAAAACCATAGCCTTGACTAGACAGACCTTTGCTGACAAAGTAACATCTCTGTTTTTTAATATGCTGTCTAGGTTGGTCCTAACTTTCCTTCCAAGGAGTAAGCATCTTTTAATTTCATGGCTGCAGTCACCGTCTGCAGTGATTCTGGAGCCCCCCCAAAATAAAATCAGCTACTGTTTCCATTATCTTAGGCAAAACAGATAATCAATGGGATGATTAAGGGAGATCAGACCTGGTGCTCTGTGACAACCTACAGGGGTGGGATGGGACCTGTGACTGATTCATGTTGATGTATGGCAGAAACCAACATAATATTGTAAAGCAATTATCCTCCAATTAAAAAATAAATAAAAGTTTAAAAAGCATGCTTGAACTAGCTAATTTTTTGTTTTGTTTTTACCACTTTGGCATGTCAGTGAATCTAGATGTTTACTCTTCTTATCTGAAGTAGCATCCCTAACATAGGAAGAAACTTCCTGAAGACTTCCAGTTGAATTATAATCTTGTAAGATGATCTATCCATAAAAATAGGATTTCATGGTCAATTAAGTTTGGGAAACTAAGCACATGCTTTTTTGCAGCTTTATAATAAATACTAGAAAATAGAACTTACTGAGAAGTCTTGTAATAAGTCTCATAATGTTCAATTCTTATCTTCACAAGTTAGTTATTAACTGCTGGTATAACTAGTACTTCACAGAACACATTTTCTAAGAAATATACAATATTGATCTCATTTGCTTATATTACCATCCATCTCAGTATTTGCTTTTCTAAACTGAAAAAAAAAAATATCTATTTTCATTTAGCTTGTTGCTTAACTTTTCTGTTAAATTTGAAAGAAAGTGAAAGTGAAGAAGCTCAGTTGTGTCTGACTCTTTGTGACCCCGTGGACTGTAGCCTACCAGCTTCTCAGTCCGTGGAATTTTCCAGGCAAGAGTACTGGAGTGGGTTGCCATTTCCTTCTCCAGGGGATCTTTCTGACGCAGGGATCAAAGCTGGATCTCCTACACTGCAAGCAGACGCTTTACTGTCTGAGCTACCAGGGAAGCCCTCTGTTAAATTTAGAACTGCTAAATCTCTGTAGGTCAATAATGTGTATTTTGTGTTTTGGTAATAAAATCTGCATAGAGGCATTTCTGTTTGGTTTGTTATAACTTTTCCAGTGATGCCCATCTATATGTCTCTCTTAGCTATAGAAAAATATTGGGTTTATACTATTGACTTACAATTACTTTCAAGTTCCTCCTGTTTCAATAGTGGATATTGAAAGACTCACCATGTTTACTATTGCTTTTGATTTATATTTTTCTTTATATCAATTATCATGAGTAGACCACTCTGGTGCCCACCAGCTACTTTTAAGTTCATGTACATATTTCTGAAATCATTCTAAAAATCTTATATCAATCAACTTAGAAATTTTCATTCACTCTTTATAATAACAACTTATTTGGAAATTTTGCATTCGCTCCTATCAAGTCATTGAATGCATCAGTAATCCTTTTATTTCCCTTTCCAAAAGACATACCTATTCATTTTACCCCTTATTTCCTCCCTCTCATCTGGCTCCTCTCCAAGATAAAACAGTAAAATAGCAAATAACATTTGGATAACCTATTATACTTCATAAAGATCTTTACAGCACATTATGTCATATGATTTGGACACTGAGTACTAAAAGAGCCACAGGGAAGGAGAATGGGAAATGGTATAACCCGGTGGGAAAATTGCATTGGGAAGGAATAGAAACCTACAGAGAATATCCAAATAAAACAAACTGGAACATGAAATGGAAACCTGAGGGAAATGGAGTGGAAGATGGCAGAGGGCAATGATACATTTCAAAACAAATAGACTCTAAGAGTTTATGAAAAAAAAAAGTCATAGTGCGAGTGTATAGAATGGAGAGATGCCTAGGGGAGTTGATTGTTAACCCTCAAATGTAGCAAAGGACAGAAAAAATGCAATCCAGTAGTCTGGGGAAGGCTGAAAGAAGAAAGGAAATTGCAGTGTAGGAAGTCTCATTTCACAACTCAGCAACAGTTTCATTAATTTCCTATATATTCTGTCTAATAAAAATATTTCATTATGAACTGGGGATTAATAAACACAGTTATAAAATAAATTTCCTGGAAATTATTTACCCAGTTTAAGTTTTGTTGTTGTTGTCGTTTTTATGAAGCTATTTTATTGGGTATGTAGGTATGAGTGGCACAGAAGGGGACACTCAACTCAATGATGTGAGACTTAGGAGACTCATGTTTAAAATAGATGCTTCTAGAGGGCAATGGTAATGTCGGTGCTCCGTGTGATGTTTTCTGAGTGCCTAATATATAATATAAATTCAGTAAATATTCAATATTGAAGAAAATGATGATGAAGACCTTGCTTCTCCCTGTAATGTGTTCTATAACCAAGTCAATCTGCCTCATGGTTTTGTTACTAGGATTTATAACTCACTTAGAATTCCATACAAGATGAAAGATGCCATAATAGAAGGCATAATGGGAAACAAAAGCGTGAGTAGCATGAAGACTGAGACCTGGAAATAGGGGGGAGGGGTGGCAGATTTCTAAAGGACAGAGGAAGCAGGCAAATCCAGCTTCACATACAGATAAAGTGTAAGCAGGTGGGGTGCAGTGTTTGGTGAGAAAGGTGAACAGGTAGAAGGCAGCTCAAATAATAATAATAATAGGATAACAATAGCAGCACTAGCCAGTTTGATTGTGTCTACCATGTTCAAGGCACTGTATTAGCCACATATGTGTTCTTATTTAATCCTCACATCATCCTGTGGTTAAATGCCATTTAAGTAGGTATTATTATTCCCATTTTGCAGATAAAGAATCTGAGGCTCAAAGAAGTTAAATAAGTTCCCCACAACTGCACAGCTAGTAAGTATTTCCAAATCCAGTTCTGCCTGCTGGGTTAAAATCCTTTCCGCTTTCCCATTTAGCAACCCACATCACACAACCTCAATATGAAGCTCTTTTATATTATAGTTCTAAAGAATTTGGATAAAGCTGAAGTGTGGACATAATTCTTACTGAAAACAGGAAAGAAACCCTGGAAGAACTGGAATGTCATCTCATGGAAAGGAACATCATTATGTAGCTATTCTTGACTGGGTTTCCCGGGTGGCACCAGTGGTAAAAAACAACAACAACAAACACTGCCTACCACTGCAAGTAAATGTAGGAGACCCGAGTTCGATTCCTGGGTCAGGAAGATACCCTGGAGGAGGCATGGCAACCCACCCCAGTATTCTTGCCTGGAGAACCCCATGGACAGAGGAGCCTGGAAGGCTATAGCCCATGGGTTCACACTGAACTGGACCCAACTGAAGACACTTAGTACTCACTCACTCTATTCTCAATTAAGAGGCCCAGATGTGAAATCTGGTAAGTCTGACTCAATGCATGATCTTGAGGAAGGCTTAAACTTTCAAATCCTTTGTTTTCATACCACCATAATGGAGTTAATAATACTGGGGATAATTTCATACCTTCAGAACTGAGATAGTGAACAAAGCAAACACACTGTGTCCCTAGTCTTCAAGACTTCCCCTACTCCTCCCCATCCATCCAAGTTGATGGTAAATCCATTGTCTTAGCCTTGAGGTCAAACACTGTGCTCTCTTCCCTGGTTTCTCTCACTCACACACTACATTCGTTCTGCCATGAGATCCTGTCCGATCACCCTTAAGAGAGCCCCACACACTGACTGTTTCTCACCACCGCAGTGCCGCCCTGATCAGGGTCAGCATCTGCTAAGTCTGCAATACTGCAGGAGTAGAACCTGTTTCCTGCTTCTTGCATGTTCTTTTACTTTCTATTCTTCTCGTAGCAACCAAAGTGATCATTTAAGGATTTAGGTTGGAGCTTGTCACTTTTCTGCTCAAGATTACAATGGTCTCACAAAGAGAAGAACTTCAAGTCTTTAAGTGCTCTAGGCTTCCTTTCCATCCAGACTGCTGTTATCTCTCTGGCTTTGTGGCTCCCTTAATCAGTCTTGCAACAGCCACACTAGTCTCCTCTCTGATTTTCACACATACCAGGCACACTCCTGCCTGAGTTCTTCTGAACCTGATATTTCAAACTCCAAGCATCTCAATAGCTTATCATTCAAGTTTTTTACTCAACTGTCAGAATGGGGTCTAAAATGTCAGCCAGTATTTCTGAAAAATTTCCCATATCTGATTATTTCTATGATCCTCCCTTCAGTATGTTTCTTTTTCCCTCATTACTCCTAATATATTATAGAGTTTATTCTCTTGCTATTTTGTTTTCTGCTTTTCTTTTCTAAAATGTGAGTTTTTTAAGGGTTTGCTTTTTCTCTGCTTCCATCACTGCTGTTTCTTTTGCATTTACAACAGTATGTGTATCAGCAATAAATGAGTGAAATAATTTTGACCTCAAGATTTCTTTATCACTCTCTTCAACTTTCTCACATTTTGTGTTGATATTAGTATGTCTGCTCCCAAAAGAGATTTGTTATATGTGCATACCCATATGCACACATGTCTATTAAATTTTGGACAATAAAGAAAACTGAGAATTGAAGAATTGATGCTTTTGAACTGTGGTGTTGGAGAAGACTCTTGAGAGTCCCTTGGACTACAAAGAGATACAACCAGTCAATCCTAAAGTAAATCAGTCTTGAAAATTCATTGGAAGGACTGATGCTGAAGCTGAAACTCCAATACTTTGGCCACCTGATGCAAAGAACTAACTCATTGGAAAAGACCCTGATGCTGGGAAAGATTGAAGGCAGGAGGAGAAGGGGACGACAGAGGATGAGATGGTTGGATGGCATCACTGACTCAATAGACATGAGTTTGAGTAAGCTCGAGGAGTTGGTGCTAGACAGGGCAGGCTGGCATATTGCAGTCCATGGTGTTGCAAAGAGTCAGATATGACTGACTGAACTGAACTGATATTAAATTTTAAGGTCTTCATGCCTGGATCTGTGTCCCATAAGTACAGTGCTAAGGATAATTATTCTAAGTGCATATAAATACTTTAAAAATGCTTATAATTGATATTGATGAACCAACTACAAGCAAATTTTTTGATTATGTGATGTAGATTTCCATTTGCTATACAGAAAAATGAATAGGGTAAAAACTATAAACACATTTTCCCATTAGTCACTGTGAATACACCTTCAAATCTGCCTCCATCTTTCTTCTAGCTCCCCTTTTGTTCCATTTGCTTTTTTTTGTTATGAAACAAGTATTTATAGCCAAGGCAGGGCTGAGTAAGATGCAGTGATTATGGCTGATTTTATCACAGCTGTATTACTTAGCTGCAAGGTGAAGCGCTGTGGTAAAATGGATCATGAATCCCTGAAATTGACTATCCGTCACCTTTATAATCCTGATGGAAAGGCAGGTCAGATCAGGCCTGACAACTTCCCATGCAAACGAGAGCACCAGAGCAATGTTCCTGACTCAATTTGTCTGGAAAAGAAACTACTGAACAATAAGATAAAGATGGAAAAGGAGTCACAGTGAGAACACTGAGAATATTGTATAGAGCTTTACCCTGATACATAGACTGTACACAAATAATCTGAGGAGTAGAAGAGCAAACAACACAGGTATTTAAGACACACATGTTTACAATTGCCTCAGATATTCTCAATTAATTCCTACAGTTGCAATTCTTGCTCTTAATTCAGAATTCTCTCAGTTTGAGTTGAATATATCTTGGATGTTTCTAGCTAACCATCCCCTGACAAAGCAGGAGTCTGATTAATATCTGTTAAATAAATGCATCAGTGGATGGATATTTAATGGTCATCTAGACTTTGCTTTGTCTTTACAGAGATATAGAGTTCATCACCTCATAAGAAAACCCATTCCATTATTGAAGCACTTTTTAAAAAAAATTTTAGCACTTTCTTCTTGTAATGAGTGCAAATCTTCTTTACTGCAACGTCTATTAGGAATCATCTGACTAGGGGTCAATAGTTTTGATTTGATTATCTCTTCTGTATACCAACTTACTGAATTACTTAGTTTGGCATTGTCTGGTAGATTTTAAATTATTTCTGCACTTCACAGGATGCATCATTCAAAAGCGTGGGGGAAATACCACTAGAGTAACTCGGGTTCTTCTACCTTCTGACTGGAATGACCCCTAGTGAGGAAGGAGCTCTCCAAACCACCTAAATTAGAAACTGTGTATGTTCTTTCTTTGGTTGTCTGGTACCACCTTCTTCCTCTCTTTTCAGCTATCTATGAGATGTACTATATTTCTACTTAAATGGTCTCTGGGATTTCAGTTCATCAGTGAGTGGCAGATAAGCATTTCAACACTGAGCAATCTACCTCAAAAAGCCCTAATCATTGCACATGTATTTCTGCATTTTCTGTCTTTGTCTTGTACATTTTGGAGAGATTAATCCTTATAATCCAAGCTTTGTTTGTACTTATCTGCTGTTCTAAATCCAAGACACCACTCTGATGGGAATGCATGGGTTTTCTGAGACAATAAAAATGCTGTAGGGCTCAATCTCATCACATTTGTGAAGTACTGCAAGTTTGGCTCCATTTCTTCATAAGGGAAAATATAGAACTCCATTATGTGACTGGACCACCAATTACTTAGAGCATCATCTGTTTAAATAATGATGCAACAATAAACCCCGTTAGCCCAAATGTGCTTTTTGTTCCTTTCTTCTTAATGAGAAGATGGTTTGATTGTGTTCTCTATCTATTGTGTGTTTGTGTGTATATGTGTGTGGTGTGTGTGCACATGGAAGATTAGCTGTCTTTGTTCTTCATTTGTTCCTTGCTAATGAAACCTCTGCGTCGCTAACAAAGCAGAAAATAAAAAAGGTAAATAGCACTTCCCAGAAACAATTTGTTTCTTGCTATATGTGCTCTTGTTAAACACCATTTGAGGGGACGTTTTGCAGAGCAAGGAAAAGGAAAAAGCTGCTAACACAATTAGCTGAGTCAAAAAGAAATAATAATTATAGTCACAATGCAGTCAAATAGATATTGTGACAAACACATTGTAGACTAGTAAGGAAATGGAGCATTGTATTCAAGGAGAGCATAGGAAAGATGGTGCATGAGGGCACACATAGTTGATGATTGCCTGAAAAACTCTTTGTCCTGATTTCATTTAAAGTCATACATGAGCTGTCACTCCTGACCCTCACAGCCAACCACTTGGAGTCAAACCACCCCTGAATAACACTCAGCAGGAAGCAATAACTGACCTTAAAATATTACTGAAACATATTTTTACTGAACAACTACTATGTGTAAGCAAATACACTTGAAATGCTAATGACAATATGTTAGGAGAGCAATGTACTGGAAAAAATGAATCTGATAAAATAGTCACAATAGATATGATAATGAGCATTACATGCCCCAAAGACAAATTGAGAACTGATGGCAATTCAGCATGTTTGGCTGAAACACAATTCATAAACTTTCTTAAAAACAACTGAAGCAAAACAGCTTACACACTGCAGGAGGGTGAACAGACAATATAGATATGCACTCATTATGTCATGTTTTCCCTTTAGTTACCTTCCCTGAATGGAATCTTTTAATGACCAGGCATAAGAGATCAACATTGTATTAAGTTTGAGGTGCTATAAAATTTGAAGCCATGTTTGGAGCTGCAACTGAATTATAATCTCTTAAATCACAGGGTAGAGACCAGTGGTTATGAAAACACTTCACTCCACTAGGGGTGAGGGATATTTCCTTAATATGAGCTTAGTACTGGAGGATATCTGCAGTTTTACCTGGGTTCAGAAAAGCAAATTCTTTATCTTATTTCTATTTTACTGTAACATTCTGTAACTTGCATCTACCCAATTAAGGTTGTGAACCTCATAGAAGGCACAACATCTTTTTCTCTGCAGCTTCCACAGTGCATGACAACCAACACGGGGCTCAAGAGATACAGGTTAACTAGATTCATTTGAGTTAAAATGTCTATGGTTCTAAACCACATCATTCCCCATAATTTTTAAAAAGTATGTATTCCATACAAATCTGTGAAGTGGGTAATACCATCTCTGCGAAGGCTTAATAAACTGAGCGTCTGACAATGGTTTTTGAAAGCATCCAGACAATGGAAGAAGCACACATGTGCTCCAGTATTAAATGCTCAATAGGTATTCCCAGTAATGATGTTCTTTTTTTCTTTTTTTTTTAATTAGTTTTGCCAAACAATGACATGATATCACCATGGGTTTACATATGCTCAACCTCCAGAACCCCTCTTCCTCCTCCCTCCCCCCAGGAAATCTCATTGCACCAGCCCTGAGCATCAATCCTGGGCTGGAGATTGATTAGACATATGATAATTAACATGTTTCAATGCCATTCTCCCATATCATCCCACCCTTTCCCTCATCCACAAAGTCCATGAGTCTATTCTATACATCTGCATTCCTTTTGCTGTCTTGCATGCTGGGTTCTCGTTACCGTCTTTTTAAATTCCATATATATGTGTTAATATACTGTATTGTTGTTTTTGCTTCTGGCTTACTTCACTCTGGATAATGGGCTCCAGTTTCGTCCATCTGAGTAGAATTGCTTCAAATGAATTTTTTTTTTAATGCTGAGTAATACTCCATTGTGTATATGTACCACAGCTTTCTTATCCATTCGTCAGTTGATGGGCATCTAGGTTGCTTCCATGTCCTGGCTATTGTAAATAAAGCAGTGATGAACACTGGGGTACACGTGGCTCTTTCAATTCTGGTTTCCTCGGTGTATATGCCCAGCAGTGGGATTGCTGGGTCATATGGCAGGTCTATTTGCAGTTTTTTAAGGAACCTCCACACTGTTTTCCATAGTAGCTGTACTAGTTTGCAATCTCACCAACAGTGTAAGAGAGTTCCCTTTTCTCCACATCCTCTCCGGCATTTATTACTTGTAGATTTTTGGATTGCAGCCATTCTGAGTGGTGTAAAGTGATATCTCATTGTGGTTTTGATTTGCATTTCTCTGATAATGAGAAATGTGCTGTGTTTGTGGATTGGAAGAATCAATATAGTGAAAATGAGTATACTACCCAAAGCAATCTATAGATTCAATGCAATTCCTATCAAGCTACCAGAGGTCTTTTTCAGAGAATTAGAACAAATAATTTCACAATTTGTATGGAAATACAAAAAACCTCGTATAGCCAAAGCAATCTTGAGAAAGAAGATTGGAACTGGAGGAATCAACCTACCTGACTTTAGGCTATACTACAAATCCACAGTCATCAAGACAGTATGGTACTGGCACAAGACAGAAATATAGATCAACGGAACAAAATAGAAAGCCCAGAGATAAATCTACGCATCTATGGACACCTTATCTTTGACAAAGAAGGCAAGAATATACAATGGAGATAAGACAACCTCTTTAACAAGTAATGATGTTCTTGAGTATTTTATTCCTGGAGCACTGAACCCCAACCTTCTTCCACATCCCTTCTTCCCAGGACCTCCCTGCCACTCTTATGATGGAAGCCAGTAGGAACTTGATCAATGCAATAAGCTTGATGCTAAAGCTCTATAGAACATGCTATAAGTGGCATGCTGAAAACCTATCCCTACATTTTACCCTGGTAGATAAAGGCTATATTCCTGGAACTCCTTTGTAGCTACTGCTCATTACTTGTAACACCAACCACATGAACACTTGTGAGACTTTGATTAGGAGCTGAGAAACATTGAAGGGGTAAGGCCTAAGTGTCTATATTTTGGTAAGGATCCTGGCAAAGAAAGCATGGTTTTAGAGCCAGTAATTTTAGTGGCAGCTTCCTGATCTCACCACTTCCTGATCAATGCAGCAAGGGAATGGTTTTAGCGCTGGCTGCTGGGAAAATAGCTTCCTAACTGAGTGGGTAGCTTTCTGATTCAGTAGTTTTCTAGATTTCAGATTACTGCAAAGACAGCAATTCACTTGGTGACCCAGTTCAATGGTGAGATGTTAGAAGTCATTCTTAGGTGTTCAGCTTGGGATTTGTTTCTTCAGAGCTCTCAATGATTTGGAGCTATCTTTATCTTCTAATAATTTCTTTTAAACTTACAAAGGGTAGACTGGATTATATTGTATGTAAATAAGAGTCCTGATCACAACATAGAGTCCATTTTTCTGTATTTGCCTAGGTGAGAGGAGAACTCTGTCTTCTAAAATATGTCTTTGAAATCTATTTAAATAGACAATATTTCCTGTAGTATTCTGTCCTGACTCCAAGTTACATCTTTGATAATCTCTTTGCTTTTTTAGAGACTTATAATGGATCAGGAGCTTGGCAGGCTATTGTCCATGGGGTCATAAAGACTTTCACGGACATGACTGAAGGATTGAGCGCTCACACACACACACACACACACACACACACACACACACAATGGACACTTCATTTGGTATAGCCAAGTGGGTTTTAGAAAAGGCAGAAGAACCAGAAATCAAATTGCCAACATCGGCTGGATCATCAAAAAAGCAAGAGAATTCCAGAAAAATATCTATTTCTGCTTTATCAACTAGGCCAAAGTCTTTGACTGTGTGGATAACAATAAACTGTGGGAAATTCTGAAAGAGATGGAAATACCAGACCACCTGACCTGTCTCTTGAGAAACCTGTATGCAGATCAGGAAGCAACAGTTAGAACTGGACATGGAACAACTGACTGGTTCCAAACAGAAAAAGAAATACATCAAGGCTGTATATTGTCACCCTACTTATTTAACTTATATGCAGAAACATACATTATGAGAAACGCTGGGCTGGAAGAAGCACAAGCTGGAATCAAGACTGCTAGGAAAAATATCAATAACCTCAAATATGCAGATGACATCACCCTTATGGCAGAAAGTGAAGAGGAACTAAAAAGCCTCTTGATGAAAGTGAAAGAGGAGAGTGAAGAAGTTGGCTTAAAGCTCATCATTCAGAAAACTAAGATCATGGCATCTGGTCCCATCCTTTCATAGCAAATAGACAGGGAAACAGTGGAAACAATGTCAGACTTTATTTTTCTGGGCTCCAAAATCACTGCAGATGGTGATTGCTGTCATGAAATTAAAACACACTTACTCCTTGGAAGGAAAGTTAGGGCCAACCTAGACAGCTTATTAAAAAGCAGAGACATTACTTTGTCAACAAAGGTCCATCTAGTCAAGGTTATGTTTTTTCCAGTAGTCATGTATGGATGTGAGAGTTGGACTATAAAGAAAGCTAAGCATGGAAGAATTGATGCTTTTGAACTGTGGTGTTGGAGAAGACTCTTGAGAGTTCCTTGGACAGCAAGGAGATCCAACCAGTCCATCCTAAAGGAGATCAATCTGGGGTGTTCATTAGTAGGACTGATGTTGAAGCTGAAACTCCAATATTTTGGCAACCTCATGCAAAGAGTTGACTCATTGGAAAAGACCCTGATGCTGGGAAGGATTTGGGGCAGGAGAATAAGGGGATGACAGAGGATGAGATGGCTAGATGGCATCACTGACTCAATGGGCATGAGTTTGGGAAAACTCTGGGAGTTGGTGATGGACAGGGAGGCCTGGTGTGCTGTGATTCATGGGGTCACAAAGAATTGGACATGACTGAGCAACTGAACTGAACTGAACTAACATGGGGATATACAAACCAAAGTTATAATGATTGCTATGGTCTTTAGTTTTTGCATTTCAAAAATTGAAGGCTGATTTAGAGGAGCTACCTCATCCTCTGTTTAAATTCGTTGTTGGGATAATAACATTGTACATAGAGTACATTATTTCCAAAATAATTATTCTTGAAAGTTGATCTTATAAAATGACTGATAGTAAATTCAAATAAGAGTATTATAAATTATTCACTTATCCAAAGGGATTTCTGATCATCTTTTAAAAGTTCTCTAATGATACAGAATCTAGCACCTATAGATGAGGCTCCAGGGAATCAATGTCTTCAGCACATTCAAGGGAGATTCTTAATAGTATCAGCTACTGTTCACACTGATGAAGTTTCTTTAATGTTTATTGAACTCCCTGCTTCATTTTTTCTTCAGGGTATGCTCCTATATAGTTTTATGCATTCAATTTGCCCATTTAAGCTTAGCATAGCATTTGTGAAAAGGGCTTGGAAAAGATCACCATCCTAAGATTCCTACCCTTTTCAACCTGGTATTCACTGACTTTTGAAATGGTTTCCTCTTTTCTATGTACCAGTAGAATATTGAAATTTTTTATGTGGCCATCAATAACTGGCAGAACAAATCCAGTGTCTCATGTCACTGCCATTTGGGGCTTAAGGAAGCACAGAATCTTAATCTCTTTCTCCATAAGGAAAGGATTTTTTAAAATATAATTATACTTCCTGTGTAGTTTTGTTCTGCTTTTACACACCATTCTAACATGCCCGCACCTGCTCTTTACTAACACTTATTATCAGTAAGGATGAGCATAGAAGATGAGAGGTATTCTTATTCTACTTCATAAAAATGCTGTTTTCAACAATAATTGGAACCTTTGATATCTATAGCCCGTGCTGATATTTTTCTTTACCAGAAGTTATTTGGGCTAGTTAAGCCTGGCAAGGTTATTTCATTGACTATACAACAGATAACTTCTGGAATTAATAGCAATGACAGAAATTTAATATATGCATTCAATTGTTCATTAAATATTATTTGAATAACAAAGTGCTGAGCTTCACAACTTCAGAAGTAAAGTCATGTTAAGTATTTTCTGATTTAATCAGACGAGGGTATGGCTCATACATAGAAAGTAGGTTTTGTTCATCTCTATAAAGGAATACATATCATTCATTGCTAATTGTACTTTCTGATAAATACTTCAATGCCTCATCCCTTGAAAGCAGCTTCTGGAATATGTGAAATCAGACAAACTTCTTTCATTCCAGCTGTCTTCAAGTCTCTTATTTTCTGCATGAGACCTGCATAAGTAGATTTGTTTCCCAAAGATCTTAGCCTGTGACCATCTATTAAATTTGATTCATTTCAATGAATAGTGTGGGTCATTTTTGTCAAGTTTGTTACATTAGTTAAGGTGAAGGCTAAGTTACTGTTAATAAATAAACAAGTCAAAAGCTTCAACAGTGGTTTAAGAAGGTTTGTCAATTGCTCACAGAACTCACAGAATAAAGTCATTGGTCCAGGCTGGCAGACAGCTTTGTTCCCTGAAATCATTCAGAGATTCAAGCTGCCTTATTTTGTTATTTTGTCCTGAACATCCTACCCTCCTTTACCTAGCTGATACATTAGGCTGTGGACTTCTACATGCTGTCACTTGTGAGAAGAGAATAGAAAGAACATGGAGGAATACATGGCTGTGGCTCAGACTAACACATAACACTCATCACTCCCATTTATGTTCCACTGGTAAAGACTTTATCACTGCAAGGAAGGATGGGAAATAATAGGCCCAAATGAGGCACTGTGCACTCAACTACAGCTCCATCACCAGGGAGGAAGGGGCACATGGGTCTTTGCTTCATTTGTCAACCTTATCAATCAGTCAACTGATTTCAGCTGGTTCACCTCACTTAAGGGGAAGATTTTTTTTTCTAACTATACTCAAGTCATATGTGGATTTGATCCCTCACCTTCTGCCCACAAATGTGCTCCACTGAGGAATATTTAAACATATCCCATTCATTTTTCTTACTGAGTTTAAAAAATCTGAATAGTTCTTATTTTACTGGCTAAGCATGACATATAACATTGAGTGATAAAGTTGGGAGAATAATCATTTTTCTCCCACCTCCCTCCAAATTATATTGGTTCCAGAAAGGTGGAGTCTTGAAGTGAACAGGAGTATCCCTCGGTGTCAACACATCAAAAACCTTCCTGGCCTATGCCGTATTCTACACTGATCTTTTGGTTCCTCAAACCACTTTATAAAGATTACGAAGGATGTGCTTTATGAATCTCTTATTGCAGCACTGCAAAACTTTTTAATAGCAAAGCAACCATCACAATGCTGTTAAAAATAATTAATAATTCACTGGGTCCCTATTTATCTCACCATGGCTGCCTAACTTCACATAAAAAGATCAGGCTTTGGAGGTGAACCAAGGCATTAACAGGTGTTGAAGGATCACAAAGGTGACTTCCCACTAGCCACGTGGTAAATGTTCTGGAAACAGCATCAGGAAGGCTGCAACTCAGTGCTGCCTATGTATCAAGTCATTTCTATTAAATGAAGTTATTATTGTGGTTAAATAAATTCTAAGCCATTATTATCAACACATTAATTAAGGTAATGATGTAATGAAACAGGTTTCCTGTTAGCTCCACACATGTTATAGAAGTGGAAACTGGAACAATTCAGCTCCAATGAAGACCTCAAAATGACACTTTGAACATTAAAGGGCATTGCACCCGAGATGGAAATGTATTTTCTGTTTGGTCAATGGCATTGTCCAGATCTAGAATTAGCAAACTTCTGCCAAAACAATATAGCACAATGATGAAGAAAGCATAGACTTTAAAACGAGAATGGTTTCTGCTTGATTAGAGGTTCTTTTGCTTATTTCTGGGTGATCTTAAGCAGCATTACTTAGCTAAACCTCAGCTACTATATGCGCAAAATCACTGTATTAATTGTTGTTTTCTTCCCCTCCCTTTTAAAAGTTGAAGTAAATTTGACATACAATATTGTATTAGTTTCAGGTATAACATAGTGATTCGAAATTTACATACCTTGCATGCACGCATGTTCAGTTGCTTCAGTCATGTCCGACTCTTTGTGATTCTGTGGACTGTAGCCCACCAGGCTCCTCTGCCCATGGGATTCTCCAGGAAAGAATACTGGAGTGGGTTGCCAAGGCCTTCTCTAGAGGATCTTCCCAACCCAGGGATTGAACCCATGTCTCCTGCATTTCAGGTGGATTCTTTGCCACTGAACCACCAGGGAAACTCCTTATATATATTATGAATGCCAGTCATGTTAAGCCTAGTAACCATCTGTTACTATGCAAAGTTATTACAATATTATTGACCATATTCCCTATGTTCTACATTGTATTCCTGTGACTTGTTCATTTTATAACTGGAAGTTCGTACCTCTTAATCCCCTTCACCTATTTTGCCAGCCCCACTCTCACCCCTATAGCAACTTACTAGTTTGTTCCCTGCCTCTGAGTCTGTTTCTGTTTTGTTCATTCATTTCTTTTGTTAATTGCTATTTTCCTTATATAATTGCAATAATTAATTTAGAACTTCTATGTTAAGCACTCTGCACAGGGTCAGGAGTAATAAAGGGGTGAATAAACATTAACACATCATTATTTTCACCTTCAAAATGTTTATATTGCCTGCCACTCATATGGTTAAACAATGGACCTTACATTCAAAATAGAGAAAGAATCAGATTATGTTGTATATAGTTGACAAGATCGATACATTTTTCCCCAATAGGGAACTTTCACATTCTAACCATTGGATCCTGGGGTGCAGCCTTTGAGGAGGGAGATTAAAACAGAGGACATAATGGATGACATGTAGATGACAATATGGGCTCGAGGAACCAAACTGCTGATTCTGCAAACTATCAGAGGAGAGAACCTACAGGATGGTGAGTAGTTCTTTTAAGTGAGAGCTGAGGAAATGAGTTAAACAGCGACTGAATGACACATACGGGGAATTTTTTATACCCATCAATAGGTATAATTGGAAGGAGGAAGACGACTTGGATCATACCTGTTTAGCATGTTTGAAGAAATCATCATTATGAAACGCCTGCAAGAACTGACCTCACTGAAAACTTAAATGAATAAATAAAAGTCATTGAGACTGTTATTTTATGTGTGTGTGTTGCCCCTGGGTTTGCTATAAAAGGATCTCAGGGGTTATTACCATCTTATCAAATATTCCATTAAGACTAACAGCCCTAAAAGAGAACTGTCATTTGCCAAAATTTCCTCTGAGCTCTAGGAATCGTTTTTGTCAGTGTCATGCCTGGACTAGGATTCAATGCAGAGAAGAATGAAGTCAGAACCTGGTTAATATATAATTAGCAATAAAAGAAGCTGGGATATTTGAATAATACATCACATGGTCACATGAGAAGAATCCCAAGAAAATGGAAAGAACATGGGCTAGAGATAAATCAAATGTAAGTAGTAAGAAGAGAAATTGAATGGTACATAGAAAAGAGATGACAGCAAGTAGTAATAATGTCTTCTATTTATATCTACTCTTTCTTTAAAGTAGTCCCCTGTTAATACTCATAGTATGTGCAAGAGAAGCCTGGAACAAGTATCCAAATCTTTATTTTAGAAAGAAAAAAATTAGGATGATAAAGTGACTTGCACAGGCCTTCTCTAATGAGTCAGGGGCTCTGTGGGGACTTGCTCTGAATCCCTTGCTACAGCCATTAAGATACACTGCTGCCAGGTAGTCACGGGGGAAGCACAAATATGCTCCCTGCATGCAAACCCATCCATGTTCCTTCTGACCATCTCATACTGAGAGGATAGCACAATTTAGATGGCCCTGTTTATGGTATCTCCTGGTATATTGGAGGTCTTACTGTCACCATAAAATGGAATAAGTATTGCTCTAAATCTCTGTTGGCAGGATGTGAGAACCAGAAGCATCAATAATATCTGGAGCTTCTTAGAAGTGTAGACGTTTAGATCCCACCCTAGACCTACTGAATCAGAACCAGCATTTTAGCACAGACCCCAGGTGTTCTCTCTGCTCTCAATCACTCTCAGTCAGGCTTCCTTGGTGAGAGCTATGTTGACAAAGTGCTTCAAGTCACCAGTTCCCTATTTTAGTTTGCTTTCACATACATCAACATCAGGCAGGGGAAGAAGGATAAATATTTTTATTTTATTTTATTTTTTTCTGTTTTCTGTGATGCTAAAGGCTATGTCAACAACACCGCTCAGTCTGGCATAGCAGAGCTCAAGGACAGTCTTCCCATCAATGCTCAGAGAAGTCCAACCCACCATTATGCCTCCTGCTCCCTACATTCATATCTCCAAGGCTCCCCTAGCAGAAGACACCTTGAAAGGCAGGATTGAGAGTGAAGGTGCATTGCAACTGCTCCCCAACCCTACCTCCTGCAAGAGGAGAGAACTTTGCAAGTATTCATTTTTTAACATGGATGGCGAATATAGCCATTGCCCAGGTAACAGGTGAGACACCTTAAAAGGCACACTTATCGAAGAGATTGAGTCCTGGTCTGACCTGAGCATTGTGCACTCCCACTCATGAAGAGGATGAGCACACAAGAGTGCTATCTCTCAAAAGTCTGGAAAAGACAAGTGGTCTGGACAACATGGATATATCAGAGCAGATCAGAGTGGAAATTTTAATGATGCAAATACGAGGTAGACAAATTTGATTCTTGAGTGATTCCGCTTTCAAGAAACTTCATATCAAATTTGAAACAAGAACATAAGATTTCATACACAGACCCTACTATACATTAAGCACAAAGTGCAATATAATTCAAATACAGCTCACATTTGAAAAAATCATAAATTATGTCATCAATTCCTATAAATCCTTCTGTATGTCTACCTAGCTCATTCTAGTTGGTTATCCCAGACTCAACAAGTAGGATACTCTGCTTGAGAACAAAGAGATTAAAAGACAATGCTCATTTGTAATTAATTTTCTTAGTAAAAAAATAAAACACTAAACTGGTATGATTGAGCTTGTGCTCCCATAAATGGATGGGTAAAGAAAAATCAGTGCTGAAATTAGATAGTAACAGTTATAGGATAGTGTATTTAAAGATACAATGATAGTATACACATAACACGTCTTACTATTGATGGGAAAAACAGGTGATGAACTAGAGAGAGGAATTCTTTAGAGAAGAGTTCTTTGTGATTGATGCTAATTCTATCTGAACTTTTACTTGTGATTGGAGACAGAATAATGGCCTCCCAAAGACATCCAGGAGCCAATCATTAGAACTGATGTGCAGATTACTTTACATGACAAAAAGGAATTTGCTTGTGATTAAGTTAAAAATCTTGAGCTGGGGAGATTGTTCTGGGTGTGTCTAATGGAATCACAGGGGTTTGAGATGTGAAAGAACAGAGAAAAAGAAGGATAGCTGAGTACAGAAGAGGAGGTCAGAATGATGTCATATAAAGAGGCTTCAACTCACTATTGCAGGTTTTCAAGATGAAGGAATGGGTTCATAAGCCAGGGAAGGCAAAGACATGCATTCTCCCTAGAGCTTCCAGAAGACATGCAGTCCTGCCAGTATTCTGATTTCAGCCTGGTGAGACCTGTGTCAGATTTGGGACAGACTATAAGATAATACATTTGTATTAAGTTCCTGTGTTACTGATAACTTGTTACAGCAGTAATAGAAAACAAATACATTTGCTTTGATACCAACAAAGAAAGGGCTCTTTTGTCACTTCCTAAGACCTAGGTGTCTGTGTGCTTAGTCACTCAGTCATGTCTGACTTTTTGTGACCCCATGGACTGTAGCCCACCTGACAGGCTCCTCTGTCCTTGGGGATTCTCCGGGCTTGAATACTGGAGTGGGTTGCTATCTATGCTCTCCTCCAGGGCATCTTCCCAACCCAGAGATTGAACCCAGGTCTCCCGCCTTGTGGGCAGATTCTTTACCATCTGAGCAATCGGTGAAGCTCTATGTTTAAATAAAACAACAAAAGAGGAGGGATCACTGCAAGCTTACTGATAGATTATGTTCCTATTTTTACTAAGTGGCATCAAGGACTGTTAACACACACACAAAAAGGACATTTATTTAAAAGAATTTATAGTTAAAAATTTACATCTTGTTGGTCTATGTCTAGAACTTACACAAGTCATCAAAACAATGGTGTCATATTTGAATAAATGCAAGGATAGGGTTTTTTTTTTTTAACATTCTAGAATACATAAGTGATCCTACTATTGTAAATGACTTTCCAGTCACATGGGAGTCACAGCTTCTCAAGATGATACCCTATTTTGTGCTCTGGGAGGCCATGGCCAACCAGTTTATATAATAGCAGATACAATCTGGTTTGGACTGATTTGAAACATAAGACTGTTTTAGAGTCATTAGTCCTCGGGTGCACCTGAGAAATCCATACCACTCAGCAACTGGGAAAAATGGGGAAAGAGGCACCCAACTCATTATAGTACTCCAAAGAACACTTTCCAGGTGTCACAGCAGTAAAGAATCTGCCTGCCTATGTAGGAGATGCAAGAGACATGGCTTTGATACCTGAGTTGGAAAGGTAGCCTGGAGAATGAAATGTCAACCCACTCCAGTATGCTTCCCTGGAAAATTCCATGAAACTTGCCATGGAAAATTCCATGACCCCTTGGGCTACAGTGAATGGAGTCACAAAGAGTCGGAAATGACTGAGAACATACACTAAATGCCTAGAAAGGTGCTGGGGCTACAGCTGGAAATAAAACAGACATGACCAGAAAGTTTACAGGCTGACTGGAGAAGAGAACACTTAGAAGCAGAAGCTAATTTGGGGCAAGAGGAACCCTCAGAAGGAAATACCAAACTAAAGCGAATTTCCTGAGCTACTTCTGGTCTGGACTATAGTCACTAAAAGTGAAATTCTGGTTGGAGCCCACACAGCAAGAACGACAAACTCAAGACACAGAATTTTTCAGTTAATTACATACCAAATACTGACTTCAAACTACCAGTTCCCGCAAGGAAATCAGTAACATTTCTATAAACAGACAGACCCATCAAATTATATACTACAACACAAATATTCTTACCCTATTTCAGGCAATTTTTCTGATAGGAAATTAAATTGCATTTTAGTAAAATCCTAGCAATACTGGATCCCAAAATAATTTGTGTGACTCTAGGAAACTCAAGAGTTGTACTATGGCAAAGCTAACTTGTTTGATTAGAGATCCCATCAATGATTTTAAATAGTGTTACTTACAAAAAAAAAATACCACCAGGAAAGAACAGATTAGAGATGAAATTCTATATGATCTAGAAATGCATTAAATGTCATAAATGGTGGCACAGCCTTCAAATTTTAAATAATCTTCAGTCTTATAGCACATTTCCTAGTAATAAGTATATTCACAGCAAAGTTTTAGAGTGTTGATAAAAATAAGTATTTCTCCAGTGATGAGTTAAAAAAAAAACACTTATTTTCTTTATACCAGTAAAGCTCAATAACAAAAGTGATTCAAATGAGAGAGTATCTGTTTCATCTAGAAAGCCTGTAGCCCTCTGTAGAGTAAATAGCATGTCCCTGAACAGCATTTTTAGAAGTCAAAATTCAGAATGTATTGATTCATTTTACAGTAGGAAAGTAACTTTTGTCATTCTTTAAAAAATCAATTTCCATTGCTAAAGTCAAGAGCAATTTATAAACTAGGCTAAAAAGACTTATAGAGACTGGCCTTGACTAAGAGGAACACAGAGAAAGTCTTCACTAAAGTAGCTTCATTGAACAGCTTTTAAAATATCCTTACTAATTTTTTATTTTACCCCTTTTCTTGAAATTATTTGCAGTGAGGAGTTGATTGGTACAGATGGGGGAAAAAAAGCACTTAAACTATAAAGAAGTATAAACAATTTTGTCAAGGATAGTTTTGAAATAGTTGGAAGAATATAACTTTAAGGATGTGTTTGGAATCAAATTACACTTGTCTAATTGGGAAATAAATGGTATTTGTGTGTCTGTGTGCATATATATCTATACTTTGTCATCTGTCCCTATTGCCCTCCAAAGATTTGTTAATTGCTCTGATATAGTAGGTAATTCTGCCTAATTTAGTTTCTTCTGTATCATCTTTAGTATCAATAATAATTACTGAGTGAATATTATATACATTGCAAGATTTTTGTATCAATCTGCTCAAAGAGCCCAGTTCTAGAGAGTAGATCTTATATGGGAGAAAATGTTATACGTTCTGAGTTCCATGGTCCATTCAGTACTGCAACTTATCTCTGAGAAGAACACTAAAAGGCATGCATGAGCAGGTCTAGTAAGCACCTTGATTTCAAAACAGACCAAAACCACAAATACACTTAGCTTATTATAAAATGTTACAGCACTGGATAATAGATTTTTTTTTAATGTAAGTAGTGTAGCATATGATGATATTATTTTGAAATTACTAGGAATTGGATTTCAATTCTACATCCACCATGTACTACTAGTTAACTGACCTCAGTCTGGACCATAAATTTCTCAGGTATAAAATGGATTTGTTACTATCTCTCTCACCTGTTTATTGATGGAATTAAAGGAGAGAACACAAACAGTCTGAGAATCACAGTGCCTGAAATTTGGTTAATATTTAATAACATTTTCTTCCCACTTTCTACACCTTCCTTTAGGAAGTATTATGTCACTGGCTAATTATCCTATAACTTTTCTTCTTCCTAGGTAGGACTCATTTTTATTTATATTAGAAACACATTCATATATTAAAAATAAGTTTTAATTTTAGTATGATTAGATTTAATAATACATGCTTCCCTGATAGCTCAGATAGTAAAGAATCAGCCTGTAATGCAGGAGATCCAGTTCAATTCTTGGGTCAGGAAGATCCGCTGGAGAAGATAGAGGCTACCCACTCCAGCATTCTTGGGCTTCCCTTGTGGCTCAACTGGTAAAGAATCCACCTGCAATGTGGGAGACCTGAGTCTGATACCTGGGTTGGGATGACCCCCTGGAGAAGGGAAAGGCTACTTCAGCATTCTGGCCTGGAGTCCTGGGAATTGCAAAGATTTGGACTTCCACTTTTCACTTTCAGATTTAATAAACAAATATTTAGCTTCTTGAATGATTTTAATCTGTCTTATATTTCCAAACTAAAGACTAATAAATATGTTCATTTATGCTCAAGAATATTTCTTAGTTTCCTTGATCATTTTCATTGGCTTACAGACAGTTCTCTCTGAATTATACCTCTTTGCTAAATCATATATTTCTTGAAATGTAGAGACATGAACTACTTGAGAAAGTTAAGGTATAAACGCCATATTTAATGGAAGTTAAGGGCTTCCCTTGTGGCTCAGCTGGTAAAGAATCCATCTGCAATGTGGGAGACCTAGGTTTGATCCCTGGGTAGGGAAGATTTCCCTGGAGAAGGGAAAGGCAACCCACTCCAGTATTCTGGCCTGGAGAATACCATGGACTGTATAGTCCATAGGATTGTAAAAAGTTGGACACGACTGAGCAACCTTCACTTTCACGAAAAACTACTTTTCCTGAAATTTCTACTACTTAGTTAACCAATTATATCTTCAAGAAAACATTCTTCCAGTACATTCTAATTTTCTGCTTCAATCTTTACTCTTAAAATTTATTACGATATAGGAAAATCTGAACTTTAGTCTTTCTTTGTAGACTCTAATTGCTTACTACTTAGTCTAAATTACATGCATGCCTATTGCCATTTTTTCCACTCCCACTGGCACCCCTGATCTATTGGGAATAAATGCCTTTATCTTCAACCTTTTCATGAAGCCGTCCCTCTATAGGTGCTTTAGGTTTGGCAGAAATGAAATTTAGCATCATGGTTGTTCTGTCATAGTAATCTGCCTAAGAAGGATTCACATGCTGACAAAAGCACATAAAAAACAGTTGATGTTGGTGGAGAAGTGAGAGATGGTAAACCTGGTGGTGGTGGTAACAATAGAGGTGAGGAGTAGAGAATGAATGGTGAAGGACTGGGCCGGGTATGGCTCAAATGCTGGTAGTTCAGTTACTGAGGGAGAAAGGAACCCAAAGCCCAGGTGAAAAGTTGTAATGGAAGAAGAGAAATGGGACAATAACTCTCTGAACTAGGTAGTGATTTTCTACTTTGTAGATGAAGAAGATGGAGAGCAGAAAAACTGAGCAACACATCAAATGTGACACAAACAGCAAGTGGCCAAGCTGGGATGTGAACAAAAAGAGTATTATTAGGCACTGCAGAATGAAGCAGTAGTCTCTAGAGAATCAGAAGGACTGGGCACTTCCTGCCTAAGTTGACTGTAATTCTGATACTTGGAGGCATAAGCAGTAGTTTCCATTCCAGCATACCTTAAAGGTATTTTGCTATTCTAAGAATAGCTCTTAGATTATCTGGATGGTGACACTCTAAGACCATCTATTTAATAAACACTTCTTCAGTAGCATCTGTTCTATTTCCCTCAAACTCATAAGGTCAAAAGGACAAGGTGGTCAGGATGCTTACTGCCTGCTATTTACCACCATAACCAATCACTGGCTTGACCAATACTACTATCTTTTCCTCTTCTGAAATTAACCACATTCACTTGTACTAATGCACAGTCAGGAAAATGAGGTTTTTTTTTTTTTTCCTTTTTTTAAAAAAACTTTTTTTTAAATTTTGTGTTGGGGTATAGCTGATTAACAATGTTGTGATAGTTTCAGGTGATCAGTGAAGGGGTGTAGGCATACATACACATGTATCTATTCTTCCCCAAACCCACCTCCTGACAGGGTGGCGCAAAACATTGAGCAGAGTTCTGTGTGTTATACAGTAGGTCCTTGTCGGTTATCCATTTTAAATATATTAGTGTGTATATGCCCATCCCAAACTCCCTAACTATCCCTTCCCCTCATTCTTCCCCCAGACAATCATAAGGTCATTCTTGAAGTCTGTGAGTCTGTTTCTATTCTGTAAGAAAGTTCATCATATCATTTCTTTTTAGATTCCACACATAAGGGATGTCATGCAATATTTCTCCTTCAAAAATCAGCTGTTTCAGTTTTCTGCTGCACAGAGCAGAGTTGACCAATAGACCTAGCTTGTGTCCTCTGGAAACACCACATTTACACCGAGGCCACCCTTTCCTGGACCGCTCTCTGCCAAAGACTGAACTCGGCAATGGTGCTAATTCATGTCTATTTCTGAGGTATTTGGAACTCCTCGGATGGGTGACTTTGGACAAAACATCAGTCTGGCCAAAACATATTAGAACTGTACTGCAGTCTAAGATTCTCCACAGATGTCAGACTTACATAGTGGTTTAAAAGTTTTTACCGTCTATTCTGGTTCTTCCCCTTTTCCTTCAAAGATGTTTCCACAAAGTAACTCCTACCCATCTAAAGCCATGTGTCTGCTTCTTGGAGGATCTAAACTAATACCGCTACCCAAAACCCTTCTCATCCCTTGTGGTGAGTCTTACTCCTCCATGGCCTGTCTTGATGGCCTCAGACTCATGAATGTCCTTTATATTCATTTCACTTTCATCACTCTAAATTTCCTCAAACTCCAAACGATAAAATAAATCTCTCCACACTGATTTATGTGTAGGAACCTTCCCTCTGTACTTTCAATCACTACTGAATTTCTTTTAATAACATCCTACACTTGCTAACTACCTGCCCATTAATAACCACTGCTTCTATACGAACTACCTTTTTGAAGGATTGTTTTCTCCAAATTCAACAGACATTTTCTCATTCTTATTTTCTTCAAGTTTCACACAGCATTTGATTTAATGAATCACTCCTAGGTTTGCTTCACCTCATCCCCGACTTTTTTAGAATCCTTGTTTGTTTTTTTTCTAGCAATTCTATGACTGAAATTTTTGTGAATTCATTGCTCCCTCTGCAACTTTAAATGTGAATCACCTCCCAAGAAACTAATTATCAAAGGAAGTATCATAAGAAGTAAAAGAGAGTAATCCTATTCAGTCTCATGGCCTCAGCAATCAACTATCATGGATGATGACCAAATCCCAGTCCTTGGCTCGTATAAGTTTCTGAATTGCTATATTTCAATTACATGTTGAACATCTAACTGTAAATTAAGTTCCACAAATGCATTTTATACCAAACTTACTTTTAAAACCAACTTGGCTTTTTTAAACCAAGTTTATTACTCCCTAAACTTATTTTTTCTCTTGAATTCATAAGTTTTTTTAATGGCACTATCTTCCTACTCAAATTCCCACTTGAATCTTTACTTAATCTGTGATTGTTTTCCTGACCACAACTGACCACCCACCACAACTCCCTTCTTTTATCTAACCCAATTAGGTCTCAAAAAGCATTGTCCTGTAATAACTCAAAAGTCTATGCTCTACTCCCTTTTCACTCGCACTTTTGAGTTCAGGTCTTCATTATCACTTAATTAGATATTAAAATAGCACCTCATTGTTTCCTTCACTCTGTTTTCTCTCATAAACAAACTCATTTACCTTCTAACATTGCAATGGGCTTCCCTGGTAGCTAGGCTGATAAAGAATCTGCCTGCAATGTGGGAGATCCAGGTTTGACTCCTGAGTCGGGAAGATCCCCTGGAGAAGGGATAGGCTACCCACTCGAATATTCTTGGCCGTTTCTGGTGACTCAGGCAGTAAAGAATCTGCCTGCAATTCAGGAGACCTGGGTTCAATCCCTGGGTTGGGAAGATCCCCTGGAGGAGGGCATGGCAACCCACTCCAGTATTCTGGCATGGAGAATTCCACGGACAGAGGAGCCTGGTAGGCTATAGTACATGAGGTTGCAGAGTCAGACACGACTGAGCGACTAAGTACAGCACAGCAAAATTGCAATGTATCGCTGGAAAACAACAACAACAACAACAAAACTGTACAAATCATGACATTCTCTTGCTTAAATCAGACTATTTCCACAGCCTGTAGCAGTGGACCTCAACCCAGTTACCTCAACACACCAGAGCATATCATCTCTTTTGATATGTGTCAAAAGAAAGTTGCTATTATTTAATAATTAAAATACTTGTGTTTGAGAATGACTGACACTAAAAAAAATTAAAAATTAATGACCATTCTTATTTTTAAAAATCATTCCTGTTCACTGACATGATGATCTCATTTCTTGAAGAGTTACAGTCATTTGTATAAAACTTTTGCTATAGCTACATCCTGCATGTTATAATATCATCTGCTGTGTGTGCTAAGGAACAAACATATGGAGAATGGTTAGTCTTCAGGATCAAGGCTAAATTCCCTAACATGACATGTCACAGCTCTTCACAATTTGGCCCTGATCACCTTTCCTACTTCTGCTTGCATAAGCAGTGCTAACAAGGAAACAGCAATAACCACAGTCTAAATTCCTTATTGCTCACGTCTATCATTTATGCCCATTCCTCCCCCAACTCTACCTTTGCCATGTTGTTCTTTGTGCTCGAAAGCTCTTTATTAATAGAAAGGCTAGAGGTCTAAAGATCAGGTGTAAATGTTATAACCTTCATGAAAATTTGACTCTTAAGCCAGAAGGAAATGCTTTGCACTCTAAAACTTAATGGCATTTTACTTACTTCTATGGGGGTCAGGTAATACTCTCTGCTTAATCTTCTGGTTTTAAAAGTAATATTTTAATCATACAGTAGAATATTAGCCATTTGAAAGTACAAGCTATTTATCTGTATTCCCCTCAATACTTGGCACCTGGTTTGTGTTCAAAAAAATATTTAAAAGACCTTATAAGTTCATTGTTAAGTTTATTCATCGGTTTGACATGTCTCTGCAAACCTGGCACTTTTGCTTTATAAGATTTCTCCTAAATCATTTATTCAAGTGTTTAGTCAAACTAACCTCAGCACCTTTTCCCCAGGAAGAATACTGCTACCATATCTCCATCCAAAGAGAAGAAAATTTATCTCTACACTTCAATTTCTGTTTCTTAGCTAATGCTATTTTTCTCCCAATCCTCTGATGTCCAGGAAGAAAAATTCTTATCGTGGAAATTTTTAGTTACAACATATCTAATGTTCTTTTCCTTACCAATTACCTCAAAAGAAAGTAGTGAATCAGTTAAATATAATTTTTCCCTTACAGAAACTATACTCATCTCCTCATAGCATGCTTCAAAATCAAAAGGCCAGATCTCCTGATTTCCAGCTCTACACTGAGCTTCCTTGTCTACTAAACCTACAGGCTACAGGGCCACAAGTAAGGTCAATTCAACTTGAGTGGAGCTGAGCCTGACACAGGGTAGAGAAGTTGCTTCATAAAAGGAAAAGAATTCCAAAACGAAATCATAATCACACAATGTGTGTTACTGTCGAGGGCAGGGAGGATCAAGAGAGGTCACTTAGTTAATCCCTTTGTCCTGGGGACAGGAATACCACTAACCTTTTCTGAAATAGCGGCTTATTTTCTTCAGCCCTCTGAAAAGAAAGAATCTGGGGTGTAGAACATAGTTTCCTTTTTTCCCCATGGATTTTATTTCCCTGTGCTTATGAGCAATAGGAAAAAATTTGTCAACAACCTCCTTCTGACAGAAGAGGTATGCTGAACCCAATTTCCTGAGTTATAACCTTGAGTTCAGCATAAAATTTTTGACAGTTTGATCCACTTGGCCTTTTAGTAACTGAAATGTAAGCATTTACTTTCCACTAAAGGAACTTAATTTTCTAAGACTGAAATTGAAAATTTTGATAAAAAGTGATAGATGTATTACTGCTCCCATTGGTGAAAAGAGAGGAAACATCAGAGATAGATGCAAAATAGAAGTTTGGTAAAGTTTGGTATGTACCAATGCCTTCTACTGCTCCTCAGTGACTACAAGTTTAGAAAAGTGAAGATATTTTCCCAGGAAGATAAAATGCTTAAGTTAACTCAAAGCAACTTTTGAGTACTTCTCCAAGAGGGAGATATAATGCTAAAATCTTCCAAGGTTCTTCTCAACTTTAGCAAGATGCATTTGTATGAGAGAAGCCATTTGGTATTTAAGACTCGATGGAGACTACATTCCTAAAACTGCTGATTCGCTGTGGGAGTAAAGGAATTTGTCACAAACATTATGATTTTCTCACATTGGCGGACTTTCATAAATCATTTCTTATTGCAGACTCCATGGACAAATGTCACAGAAAAGACTGAAGGTCTTTTCCAATCTTACAATGAAGTTTGTTTCTCAAAGGCAGAAACTATCAGCAGAATTTTCAAGGAGAAAGGATAGTCTGTGTGCCAAATCACCTTAGATCATCAAAATAATATGAAAGAATTATGTCTTTGAATATTGTGCACATGCATACAAGTTCCCTTGCTCCTGCTCTTTGTAATACACACACACACACACACACACACACACACACACACACACACAC